>JAQFXU010002763.1:0-19088 GCA_034693705.1 Spatulosminthurus flaviceps
CTGCACTAACTGATTGCGTTATAAACGCTGGTCCTTCGACAGAAAGATACTGAAACAACGATACACTTAAAACCATATAAATTCTGCTGGAATTAGCTGGCAAAATTACAACCTTCATTATTTTATGGGAATCTTCAGTATTTTATGAAAACCTTCAGTATTTTATGGGATCCTTCAGTATTTTATGGGATCCTTCAGTATTTTATGGGATCCTTCAGTATTTTATGAAAACTTCAGTATTTTATGAGATCCTTCAGTATTTTATGGAAACTTTCAGTATTTAATGGGAATCTTCAGCAATTTATGGAGACCAACAGTATTATACAGAAAGCTTCAGTATTAAAATGAAGTTTTTGTATGTTATGGAAAGATTCAGTTGTATTGTTGCATTCAGTGTATTAATACTAAATATTTATATGGGCCGATTGTACTGCTTCTTTCACTCAATCGCCTGATCTCACAACAGTTGTCCGCATGAGCAACAAATCAAATCACCGAGCGCTGCGGTTTTGCAATATACCGCCTGACTTTCCAGCCCAACTGGCTGATGGGACTAATCACTCTTCTTATATCATCGTCTAATTTTTCAACCCTTGCTGCGACGACAAAAATTGTATGTGGCGCTTTGACGAAAGAATAAATGTTTTGTTGCTACGAATAGGATAGGTGCATAATATTGCAATAAATAGTTTGGTTAATAAATATATCTATTTCTGGCTGCTTTCAGAAAGAAATATTAATCGCATTCTTGTCAAAAGTGATTTTGATTATTATGCTTGAATATTATTTGCTGTGTGCAGCAATACTGAAGATTTCCAAAAAGTACTGAAGGTTCCCTTAAAATACTGAAGTTTCCAAAAAATACTGAAGGTTCCCATAAAATACTGAAGGTTTCAAAAAATACTGAAGGTTCCAAAAATACTGAAGGTTCCCATAAAATACTGAAGATTTCATATAAAATACTGGACATGAGATTTACTGGTTTCCATTAATTTACTGAAGGTTTCCATTAATTTACTGAAAGTTTAAAATTATCCCTATAGGATTTCCGAAAATTTGCCTACCATTGTACATAATATGGAAGTATTTTTTTACAATCATCACATGTGGAGTACCTACGTCAAGAAAGAAATGACAGTTTTTTGCGGTTCCTGTAAAATATACAAAAGTGGACTTATTCCAGTTTGATTCTAAAGTCCTAATATATAAATTTTGAAGTCGCATCAAAATAAACTGATTAGTTCAAAAGTTGTTCACATTTTAAAATTCAAAAATTAATTTCTCAAAGACAACCCCATGTTTAACATTGTTTCAAATTTTTTAAAAAAATTTAAATTAATACTATTATTATGTAGTATAGTGTAAAAAGTTTTATTGAGATCGGATGAGTAGTTTAGGAGAAAAAAAAATTTCTATTTATTTTTTTGCCGACGAACACGCGGACCGATTTTGTCCATTAACGAACTCATCCGAGCTATGACCCTAAATAATGGTCAGAAAAAGTTTCGTTTAAATTTCGTTTAAACGAAATCGGTATTATTACTCGGTAAGTATTTTTTGAATTATCGTGTGGAGGGACGAACGGACGTAGTGGCGTACGGACGTACTGAGTACTGGTTTACGGACAAGGCTATTTTATAAGAGGACTGACGCCGCTCTAAAAACGTTCCATAGTTTTTACATTTTCGCCATGCTGTAACATTACATCCTTCTCCATCGCAGCGCGCTGTCGCGACTGTCGCGAGCGATGACTCGTCATGTAACTCCGTATAAAGGAACTGATGCCTCCCCCATTCAATTGTCAATGCAGCTAGAACTGTGCAATATTCAGGAAGTTGTGTGCCAAAGTTGAAATGCTAAACTCGTTACTATAAGTAAATTAGCAATATTTGAGACATTTGAATTGTATGCAACGAAGTGCTTCCTTTTCCTCTTCCAAGTGGGCGTAAATTAACATTTGATTTTTGTAAGTCAGATCCACAGAAAAGTCCATTTTATAAAAGTTCCACGGGTGTAAGGGCGAAAGCCGAATCGACCTTGAATAAAAACCCTATAAATATATAAAAGTTCCAGGGAACTGGTAGAAGTCATAAATACGAAGTATTGAAGGCGAGAGTAAATTATAAATTATAATGCTGCCCCGCCGTCATCCGCCTTTTATTTTCTATATACAGTTTTCTCAATTGCTGGAGAAAGGAGTTGGAAGCGTCATCATAATGGAAAAATTTTATTCCTTGATTTCTACCTGATTAATTTGAAAAGATTCCCGCGAAAGAGCCAATTGGTGTTGACGGGAGAGGCGTGAGGCTCTGCATGAGATGTTGATTCGTTCTGAAGACTGACAGAGAAAGTCTACCAAGTACAAATAGAATGGCTTGATCAGGCTTCCTATTCCTATACAGTTGTACCATTAAATCCAGTCAATTATTTAATGACCAACCAAATTTTGGTCACCTTTCCATATTTGATTCACACCTGTCACATAAATTCTTCTCTCCAAGACCCTTTCCAGACAATTCTCATCAATTCCCGAAGATCTTCGAAGGAAATCCATGCCTCACTAATTAGCTACTTCATTCAGGTAACCGCACGCACATATCTTCCATTCATTTTTTTTATCCCGTCGTATATTCCAACCATAGACCACACTAACGGTTTCACAGTCAGTCAGTGTCTCAAAGTCTCAATGTGAGCAATTTTTGTTCACTCTTCTCGGTCCTCTCATTTCAATACGCACAAGAGTCAACAGAAGGAGAAGTCCCCCGCATGACCTCATTAAATCAAATTTATCCCATTTGACATATGTGCAGCTGGTCGTGTGAAAGTAATTGAAAGGAAATTATTGTGAAGGTGTTTTTAATCAGTGTGGATTGATTCCTCAATTACTCTCACCTCTCACCGCAGGGGTATGTATTGAAAATAGCTTTAGATTTTAGTTCAGGTGTCCTTACGTCGAACAGATTGTGCATTTCATTTTGGGGTAAGAGCTTTATTGAGTGTTACGGCTACGCAAATAAATGCTAATTGAGTCACATGTATACATCGCATGTGGTAGGTTACGATGACACGTTGACGCTTTTGATATTACTTTCATTATTTTATTACCTGACCACGGTGGAGATTCAGTTTGAGACTAGATTTTTCGAAACTTTCGTATAATTGGTAATGAATAAATTATTTTTATGGCTGCTGGAACAACTTACAAGACCAGAGGTATACGACTAATAAGAAGCAACTAGAGGCAAGGAAGTTTAATAATATAGGTAGATTTTGGCATTGGGCTGTACAGATTCGAACAGGATTTGATGCGGACGGTGACTGTAGTCAGAAAGCGACGTGACTTAAAAAAAGGTTCGGTCAAATGCTTAACTGTCTTTGCAGTACAATTTGTCAGAGTTTCAGGAAGAGTCATATATCGATTTCGCAGGAGTATCTACTAGGGAGAAATATTTAGCATTATATTCTACGAAGAAAAACAAGAGCCGTGTGGCTAACAGTGAGAGATAGTATGTACAGGGATGGTAGGTGTCTGCAGATTTTTATGCGCCTTTAGTCTAAGTCGTTGTATACATCTGTTCAAATTGTACGGCTACTTGGATAAGTCACTAATTGTCGTCATCGCGACATGAGTATAGGAAGACTATTCGAAACCAGCCAGTAGTAGTGATCAGCGATTGGATAATTTGTAATAAATTAGTGATAAGGTTTATTAACGTGGTTGAACTGACTTGGTGTTTTAAATTGCAGACAAGATGGCAGGACCTCCTTCAGATCCCCACAACAAAATTCCAGGGGTCGGGACAGCAAAACCTCAAAAGGAAGGAAAGTCGTACTGGTTTGATTTGAAATTGTGCGAGTCAAATGACGAAACCTATCCTGAATTCTCGTGGTCAGAACTTGTTACAGAGAGGAAGAGTAAATCATCGAAGGAGCGTCAGTCCGCAGGTTTGTAAATTGTGGATATATTTTTGTTGCGAATAATGTATATTTTATCTTATTAAAATATATTTTGCAGAACGTTTGAAGTTAATGACCGTATGTTAGGCTTGTTGAATAAGATTTTTTTGTACTGGTTTAGGACACACGCTTCTTAACCCGTATGCTTCGGATGATGAAGATGACCTGAAAGCAATGGCAGCGCGATTCGAAGCGAAGTATAATGGAAAACCTACCAAAAATACGAAACGGAAGCTACAGGCGGAGGATTACATAGATAGGGGTGCAGGATACGATGAGTCGGACTCGTTTATTGACAATACGGATGTGTATGATGAGGTTGTGCCTGCTGATTTGGAAACAGTCCGTGGAGGGTTTTACATAAATCAAGGCTCTTTAGATTTTCGGGAGGTTGAAATATCAGATGAAGATGTTGCTGTGTATGACGAGAACAAAGTTGAAAAAAGTTTACCTGCACCGGCAAGTGCTGCAACAGTTAATGTTGCAGTGAAGCAAAGTATCAAGCTTCCTACTGCAGTTGTGTCTAAAAAACTCTCGTCTCTCCCATTGAAATTAAAATCTAAAGATGGTTCGAAGAAGGTATCGAGCACACATATAAAAGGTAGTGCTCAGATTGCCAAATCGGATTCTAATAATGGTGTGACGAAGAAAAGTATTAGTGTTCAAGATTCCTCTTCCACTGACTCTACCAGTAGTGGAAGTTCCTCTTCGGAGGAGTCATCCAGTTCGAGTGATTCCTCGTCATCCGGCGAAGAAGAAGAGGAAGAGGAAGAAAAAAAATCAAGCAAGGAAGTACAAAAGCCAGCGCAAACCTCGGACCCGTCCCCACCCGTCAAAAGATTAAAGACCAAAAATGTCCCCCCAAATCCGAACCTTGCGAAGAATAAAATACTCTCCTCGTCACCCTCACCTCTTGTAAACAACTCAAAGGAGATCATTGTGACAACAACTTCCCCCTCGTCTAAGTTATCATCCCACCCAGGACCAAGCATTTCCCCAATCAGTAATCTAGGACTCACCATCACTCCTGGTATCTCCACCATCAAAGTTCCCACACCCAAGTCCACCCCAACTGGTTCAAGTACAAATAGCACGTCCGCGCTTAACCTAGTAAGATCAAATAAAATTGGAAAGCCCAGCAAACAGCATCGACAAAGTTCAAAACCAGGTATGAACCTCCCCCTAATTGCTCTTGGCCAGGCTACTGCGGCTGACATAAACTTAATGCAAAACCTAGCATTAGCATCATCTTTAGCGGCAGCGAGTGCTGCACAAAACCCCTCGACAAAGGTAAAAACCAAAGCCAAACTTAAGAATTTAACTTCGACAAAGAGCCTTTCGAAGCATTCTCCTTCAACTCACTCACACAGTCAGCCTCCTAAACTAAAGGCGAAGCCAAAAATGAGCAACAGTCTACCACCACCTTCGATGCAGCTCACATCCAATCTAAGTCAATCAATATCTCCTTTCGGGCGAATAACACAGCCGCCACCACTCTCAGCTCAAACCGTAGAAATAACCAAAATAAAACCTGCTCACGCAAACAACTCACCATCAGCTTCTCATTTAAACACCTCTATAAAGTCGCTATCCAATCTCGGATCAGGAATAACAGTTACAGAGGTGAAGGAAAAATCAAACCAGAGCACCTCCCAACATTCGCACTTGTCTGCCTCGGTTGTTTCCAGCAACGCTATTACAGTTAGTAGCAGTAACCTAAGCAATAATAATCCAAGAAGTCGCAGTCCAAACGTGGTCAGTTCCAGCCAGGGATCTGGCCGACATTCCCAGTCCTTAACCATAACTCCCAGCTTGTTAAACCTATCTACCTCAGGCGCACATAGCAGTGGAAGTGGCAACCTTCTTAATAGCAGTTCGTCGAACCCTGGAAGTATTACTCTGGCGAATATCAACATGATGCCACCAAGCTCTCGTGGTAATACGTCGCTATTCGGTCAGCAGTCTCCCAGTGGCTCTAAAAAGTCCATAACTCCGTTTAATGTGAACAATATTTTATCGCAAAATGATTTAGGAACACCTACATCTACCAACTCCAAAGATTTTTTTGACCCGGTCAGCTTGGCACTCACTTACAACATGTATGGCAATTTACACAAAAAGTAGAATAGGTGTATTCGAGATATTAATATCTTAATTCCAGAAGTGACAAGTGCACATACTGTAATTAATTCTTTCCAAAAGTGAGTTTTGGCGGATTTGTAGTTTAAGGGCACATAACTTCCAACACCGTGAGCGACTATATTCAAGAACAAGGTGTATTATAACCCAGGTGATTTATTTATTCATACCGTTCTAAGAACATGTAGTTCGATGATCCTCTCCGAAATTGCTGTCGGATTTGTAAACCCCAGCCAGGGTCACGGTTTTCTCATGGTAGTAATAATCGCTAGACGTACATGAAAATATCTTCTTGCCTCCCTAAAAGCCTTTGATTAATCATAACCAAATTATTAGCATTTTTTTAAAAGAGGTTACAGCATCCAACAGAATCATTGCAATGTTCATTTTTGTCTTAAGTTATCAGCCTCAAAGTTAAAGTTGGTGATCAAATGCGAGTGTTACCCAGTTGCCTATCCCAGTTTCTAGGAATGCGAAAATAATGACAACACTTCCAGTCGAAGCAGAGGGCAATACATTAATGTAATGAGTCAGAAGCGGACATTCCAGCAAGCTGAGGTTTCTGTATTGTATGGCATAGCAGTCATAGCACTGGGTCACCATTCACCATTAAGATGTAATCACTGGAATTTAAGCAGCATCAATTCCGTTGTCCTCACTTTGTAAATCATTACCTATTATTCGCTTTGTCCTCATGTATAAATTAAAACTAGATTTCTCCAACGTGCCTGGTGTACATTTAGATTTAAGCAAAAGTTACGATAAATTTATTATTATTAGTGTAACAAAAAGTATTAATACGTCGGTAAAATAAATTTACTTTTCTTTTCGGTTTTTGAAACCCCAAGTAGTTGTCAAGTTCTGTGACTTCTTGAAGCAGTTGAGCGGGGATTGATTGTAGTGTATGTAAAAAGTCATACTGGTAGGGACCGATTTAGTAGAGGAACAGTAGGATGCCTCGATGCGTACGTACTGATATATAACTGTTCACTTCATCAGTTCTTTTGTATACGCCTTTTTTCATGGAAATAATGAATGTGTTAAACATTTTATTACGTTATTTTTCAAACTTGTATGCGTTTTAACGCATGAAGTTGTATCCCGGTCGGAGGTCAGAGATTATGGCGGAAGCTTTGTATACGGAGTAAGGAAGCATATTTTGTTGATGATGTCCCAAATTGTAATTTATAAAAGAAGCACTGTTGCTTCCCGTTTAAATTGTATAAAATGCGTGAATTTAAAAAAACTCGCTACAACAAAAATGTAGATACTAGTGTAGCGAGAATACAACACACTCACATTATTTCCGAAATGTGCATGATTTCCCTACTTTCATGCGTATAAAAATAAAATATTACCATTATTAATACTTGGAAACTGTCCCTACAGTTGTTGCTTTTTATTTTCGACGTTGTGCATTTTTACAGTAATTATTAAGTAAGTTGATAAGTAAGTAGAAATTGGTTAGGAAGGTTATAGGTTATCTTTAACTTAAAACCGATTTTTACCACTAGTGAATTCGCTAATATTAAATTGACCAGAAAAATTGACCAGCTTCAATCGTGCTGCTTGAAAGGTTAAACAGACAGTAAGTGCTGACTTCGCGAATAATTCAGTATTATTTACGGTCAAAAGGTTGAAAACCAGTATGAGTTGTTTAAATGAGAATTATTGAGCAACCTAGTTTCCATCATCAAATCATACACAATGAAACGCGCCTGAGTGCAACGTCTAAAACTCTGTCCACACACATCACATTTAATGCAGTCAAATGTACCGATAATGCTTTACGGATTCAAGGCAGTTCTGAAAACTTACCCGTACAGCTCTGACTGCTTTACATAAATTACTAAATCACAATATATACATGGCAAAGGATAGACAACATAACAAGCACTGAACTAAATGAAAACAGTTCGATTAATTACTCTTATGAATACAACTATTACTGTAGCATTCCAGAACATCTGAGCCTAAAAATTCATATTCCCCAAAGGACAAAAAATTATTTTGAGCTTCCTCGACGGAGGGAACACAAAATAAAGGCAAGACTTCGTGATACAAATAATTAAATAATATAGCTTAACTACTCGTACAGATTTGGTAACTTTCCGTTATTTTGTGAAAGTAGATTGGAATTTACAGCTCAGATTAAGAGTAAGAACCGATTTAACGTTAATTTAAAAAACGAGAGAATAACACCCGCACCCCTAGGATTCAAAAGATATTGGTGCGGGATTTCTATGGCTACATCGGTGAACGAGGGGGTAATAATACTTATACAATACACGACTTAAAATTGACAACCACGCTGCGTTAACCGAACGGATATAATAACACAACGGGACCAGCTGAGAACATGATAAATACTTACCATATATGGTAAATAGCTAGATGAATAAATGCACCATGTAACTGCTACTGCCACTACCAAACAACCAAACAATGCTTCGTATTTACACTGTGTTGTTTAAAAAGTAACTGCAGAAAAGGAATAACAAGAACGAATAAAATCTACTCATATTTTTGTACTAATTTAAAGCTACTTGCGCTGACTTCATTGTTTGAATTCTGAAGAAAGAGTGACACAATGTGAAGAAAGCTGATAAGCTGAATATATGCTTAAAAATCGAAAGCTTGACTTTACAAATCATAGGAAATAGGGTTTAAAACACGCTGAGCATCAACTACAAATTATCATAAACTTAAGTATTTTCTGTGAATGGCCATTAATATTGCGGAATTACAATCCATTGTCATCTTAAGGTTCCACCCATCGAAGGAATAGAACGTACCACATGGAACCAAGCAACCCTAAGAGCACAAACGCGATGAAAGGGTTCGTGGCGACATTTCTAAACGCGTCAAACCAGGAAACCTGAATTGTTGCCACTACTTTGTTATTCCAAGCAAAAACACGTAAGCTTTCGTCAATTAATGAAGCACGTTCATCTTTCGATAAATCTGCAGCAATGTCATTCATCGTAAAAACAATGTCTTTCTTGATGGAGCTTATGCTTCGACCATCAATACGAATATCTGTTGCTGCATTCCCATAATGCCCAGTTTTTGATCGATCGGACGACACATTTAAGGCTTTGTCTAACACACAAGATGGTATGACAAAACCAAATATTTTTGTAGCTCCCGATGTTACTTTAGCCTTGATGTCTCTCTTCTTCTTAATAATTTGACCCCCCGAAAGAAGCCCCATGTACATATGATAGATGTAAGCAAGAAGACGCAGCGGTTCCCTTTCTTCCAGAGTTTTCAGGTGCTTAATGTAATCACTAACGCTTGGACGGGGCTGGTAACAAGTTTTCTTCCAGTTAGGACCATAGTAATAAAGAAGATCTGATTCGAAAGCTGCCTTCCTGTTGATGCCATCCAAAACTTTTTCAAATCGATCAAAGTACTCGTTTCTCGGTCTGAGCCTATCAACAGCTTCTTCTAAGAACTTGAAAACTTCGTAGAAAACCAGAAGACCCTCAGCCCAAACCCGCTCATCAGACATTGCTACACCGTTTAAACAACAACCGAAGCATTAAATTTAGTACTAAAATGATTTGACACAACGACTGTAATAGAATTGTTCAAACCATTATAACTCATAAAAGTCATAACTGTAAATACTTCTAAACCTACCGAATCCAAGTTTGGCATTAACCATGGAGTCGCTAACGCTATGAATTTTTTTCGTCGCCTCTCTCATTCGGACAGTAAATGGCACATCATCCACAACATCAACTTCCTCCTCTTCTTCCTCAGCCAGCTTCTTTTTTGCCTCGATTTCGGCTGCATTTGCTTCTCTAATTATTGGCTCCATTTCACCAACACCAACAAGGCTGTTCAAGTAAATTCAGTCAAGTTAGCAATAACAAAATCTTTCTCGAAATAAAAGAGCCACATCGAAAAACTAGACAATGTTTCATACATAATTTACTTTTCAAGCTTTTTTGAAGTGCTCAGAAAAGCTCAAGTACAAAAACTCTCCTCCACCAAAAATTTTAAACAGGAAGCAATCATTTTGAGGAAAAATTTAAATAAATATATTTACTTACAATTGATCCGTTCTTTCAACAATTCACACAGATTCTGGGATTTAACTTACTTGTAAAACTTTAGGTTAGCTGAGGGGTTTCGTTTCCAAATAAAAAATTATTCCAATTTTCGATGTGCACACTGTCCTGAGGAATTTCACGACCCACAGGCTTAGGAAATAAAAGTAAACCTATCTAATCCAAAGTCCAAAACAGGGAAAAACAACTGGATTTTAATACGTAAAACTTTCCCTAGATTTTAATAAATAATGATGAATATTGATAGACTTTTGAATTCCGCGCTATTTCGGGCCGTCTAAATGTCTACAACATATAGATACACCGAATAGTTTCAGTCCCCATCAGGAATCAATAACCAGTTGGGTACTACATACTTATTCATTTATGACATACTCAGAAATAGTCCAGGGTTTGTCGCAGCAACCATTTGCTACCCTGTCTACCATACACTTCAAGAAAATAAAAATACCTGGAAATAACAAGAACGACAATACCTTTATTATTTTATTGTTTTTGTCTTGAAAGTCTGACAGCTTTTCTGAAGAATAATTTACATTTCCAGAATCCCTGTGGATTTATCACATGCGTATATCATATAAGTAGAAGACAAGCAATCTTGACATGAAAACCAAGGACGTTTAATATTTTCTATAACGATAAAAGCATAAACACAGTTTAGCTTAATCAAAATAATCTTCAATGTCGATATCTGCATTCAAGAGATCTTCCCCATACTGACTCAGATCCAGTTGATTTAAAATTAAATTTTCAAACGTTTCCTCCAGGCCTGTTTCTCCTATTAGTATAGCACCCTTCATCCTTGAGTTTTGAAGAACAACCTATGCGAATGAATGAGATAAAAAACTTTATTTTATAATGTAGATCTAATAGCTACATTACGCCCATTTTGAATCTCCCTTTGAGACCAAAAAATTACAGACCTTTATATACTCCAGATTTTTAGTACACCGAACAAGGTATTCGTAAGACCCTGGAGCTAAACCATGGGCATTGTACAGCCCTAAGAGGACGACCTTAAAACCAAAAAATCGAGTGACGTGTGAAAACACTTCAAACATGAAGTCTGGTTCGTCATCTTGCTCAGAAACTTCAGAAATACTTTGCCCTGACAGATACATGGATTTCCCAGCTAATAAACCCATCTGTCTTGCCTGGGTCCATAATCGCATCTACAAACATAATGAGTAGTTCCTTCATCCTTCGATAGATAAATTTTCAAGATTATAATCAGAACCCTTGGGATTAGAAATTAGAAAGAACAAAAGTTAACTTTTTCATACCTGAAACCAATGGGGTACCCAGGTCCAGTTTGCAAAACAGACATCTCCAGCTGCATAGATGTCTTTTTCTGATGTTTCCATTCTACAGTTAACATATATTCCCTTCTCAGGATCAGATTCAACAGGGTAGCCTTCACAGTTAGGTCTGACACCAGTAGCAGATATGACGAAATCGCAACCATATATTTTTTCATTAGATAAAATGCAATAAACTGGCCAATCTAATTCTTCTGTCCCTAAAAATTGAAAATATTGTGCTAAATATACGGATCCGGGGAAATTCATCCAGGAACTTTTTCTTTAAAAAATTTTTAAACTACAAGTTTTTCACCCAACAACAAATTAGACCAAACATTTTTAACTCCGTCACCTGATCCAATAGTCATCTGAGAAAAATTACGTAATCTATCCATCCAAAGATTTATTAACGCTTTGACTAAAATGTAAAAAGTCCAAAAAGATCAATTTCATTTGTATATCTTCTGCCTCTAAAATAATGCGCCATTACAAATAATGCTATCGTATTTTCCTTTTTGACCCTGTTAACCTGAGAGAAATTATTCAATAAGAAAAACTTCTATTTTACTTTATACGTATGACTAAAATCCGGGAAGTATTTCAAGAAGTAACAAACATTTACGCAAACTGCACCAAAAAGACTCCAGCAGACGGTTGCACGTTAGAGAAGCTCTCCAGAGACAGTTTCAGATACAGCCAGAAAAATCGAAGACAAAATAAGCTTCAATTATACAATGACATGGAAAACCACAAAATTAAAAAATACTTAAATGGAATTGTCGTGATAAATTATTTTTAAATTTGGCTTAAGTTTAATTTAAACTATATGATTTTTTTAAATCCATGTTTTTAAATGTTTTACGTGGAATTAATTATGGCTATGCTTTTTATTTGGGCAAGCTTTCGTCAGCTAACAGACTGACACCATCACGCTCTAAATAGCAAGTATATAATTTTGATTTCATTTTCATTTTTCATGAGAATGAAGCTGCTATATTGGTCACAGAGCTGGTGGTGCCCTGCTTGTGTAAGTTTAATTTTGGTTCTAATTATTGTTGCACAAACGAATATGAGTTTATTTTTTGGGGGGTATTTCTAATTGTGTCTCCCCAAATATAAATTAATTTTTTAAAAATCCAACCTGCTTTAGTATTCGTTGTGTTAGGCAGCGATTCTAAATACTGAAGGTATTCCAACTGAGGTAAAATACGAGTACATTCGGTCTCCTTTTCTATAGTAACTTTCTTTTTATCACCAGATCCTCGCAGACAAAACCCTGCATGCCAGTCTGGTCCAAGAGCACTGCCTTTACTTTTCACTGCATTCGACGTTACTCCTGTAAAAACATAATAAAAATTAAAAATGTTGATTTGTTTTAAACTTTCTACTAATGATAACTTTGAAACTATTTGACTGAATCAAAATTTTCAAGAACTCACGTGGTGAATCGGAGGGCATAGCTGTTAATGCATACTTCGTTCGCTTCCGCCCAGGAACACCAATTTCGGATGTTGATTCAGCGTCTTTAGTCTCAGTGTTAACTCTAGTTTGCAAAAAGAATTCGGCAGCTCCTTCATCAAGATAATGTGAAGAAACTGAGCCGTTCTTAATCGACCATATTATATCAACTCCTTGCAGTTCATATCTGCAATAAACGAAACAAGATACAACAGCAATTTTGTTTATATTCCCTTAACCTTTTAAATAAAGACCTCACATAAGTTCTGTGGCGATGCCCCCATTTCCAAGTAATAACACTCTTCGAGCACTGGCTAATCTTTGTGTAAGGTCCTCAACAGACTCGGTGTCTCTGATGCCAATGACATACTTGTTCCCTTCAAACAAAATATTTGGGCTTGCTCCAGCACAAATACACAATTTCTCGTATTCAAATCTTCCGTTACTTCCAGTGTACAAAACCTAAAATCATTTGCCAATATACCAGGAAATTACAAAAATTCAAAACATGTAATAATTTTTAAACTAAAAAAAACTACCACCAGCATTATTGAAAATCTTACATGTTCATTCGCTTGAACAGAAGAAACAGTATCTTGAATTACTGCCACACTTTGATGAACGTCTTTAAATGACTTGAGCGACTTCTCCACTATAACAAAATCTTGCAACGTTTTTGTCAACCTCGTTACATTCGATACTTCTTTAACCACCGGAGAAGAACTCACCAGAAGAATTTCAGCTTCAGCATCGAATTCCAAAATCTAATTTAAAGGTCTACTTATACAGGCAATTCCAAACATACTCCGCAACTCAAAACTCTCATTCAAATACTTTTCTTTATGTGACCTGCTCGACACAAGAAACTCCTGCGATGCCTCCTCCGATTATAGCAAATTTGAATTTTCTTCCAATATTATCTTCGGCTTGTTCCATTTTTAATTCTTCATACATTCACAGGTTACATGCGGTAATTCAATTAAAACAATCACCCGTTTTCTGATTTATTTTGATACTATAGTTAAGCGACTCACGAAAATTACGTGATTTATTTACGTATCTGAAATCGAAATATCCGAACACATTCTGTCCACATGTCCAGAGAAATAAACGCGCCTTTATTTTTACTGTTTCCTTTCCTCACCATTCAGATTGCATTGATATACATACAAGGCACAGGGGGCGTTTAAAGAACAGACAGCAGCGTCACAGTACATATAAGTAGCTAAACGCTTCCCGTCATCCCGTAGTACGGGACCCTTACGATGTAATGATTGGAACAAAGATTACTAAAATGTTAAGAGTTAGCGCAGATCTAGATCAATTATTGGTATTTAGTTATAGTTTGTAGTTCTACATATTATAGATAAGTCATCAGAAATAATAGGTTTCCATTTTTGAAAATAATTTTTATTTTAAACGATTTTTCATTAGGATGGTGATAACGGTTGACGGTACGATGCCAAAGTGCCATCAAAGGATAAGTAATAAGTACAACACAAACAGGTCCACGCTTTCAGAAAATACGTTTGCCTAAGTACAATTTTATTTATTCAATAAAAGAAATATTCACAATAGAATTAACTTAAACGAGCTATCACCCATGAATTCGCAGAAAAACAGTAAAACTTGATACAAACATGCGGGAAGGGCTCTAATTTTATATAAACGGTGCAAGTACAATAAATAAAGAAGTAGCAGTTTATACTGGTACTAGCATGAGAGAGTGGGCAAACCGATCTAAATTTAACATGAGTTTATTAATAGGGATACACACTTATGTAAATCTAAATTATTACACTCAAAACTACATAATCATAAGAAACCGTCGTTGTAACACAAAAGCTTGCAGCTCTATTACATACATCTACTAAAAATACTTAGGATTTCTGATTATTCTATATACTACAGGATTTCGAAGATCAAATTTCAAATCATTAATGCATGGAAATGTAACACATGTACTGTTCGTATTTTCTCATGGTGCTCTTGTGAAGAACATTTTTATTGATTTTCAGGTTGATAATCAATGACACCATCTGGAATGACTGCAGGATCTGGATCCGATTCGATTTTTGGAAGCCTATCACGATTAGATCTGACTTGGCGAGGCTGCCTTGCCTTTTTGTGAGTGGCCCATACATGTGTGTACACATAATTTCTAGTAGTAAACATTTTATTGCAAATTTTACAAGGAAATTGCTTTTCGTTCGTGTGAATTAATTCATGATTTTTTAAATCCTGAGGATTAGCAAAGGTTTTGCCGCAAGTACCACACATTAGGAGGGATTCCCTATTATGCTTTCGCATGTGGTAAGTTAGCTGCATCTTCCTTTTGAAACGGTGATCGCAAATCGGGCACTGATGTTGTTTTTCGTCTGTGTGGCATATCATGTGCCTATTCAACGTTCCTCGGTTGCACATACCGAGGCCACAAAGTTCGCAGTAAAACTCATACTGCTTTGTGTGGAAACTGGTTCTATGGTCTTGGAGAACTTTTGCTGACGAGAAGTCTCTGCCGCAATCATCACAATGAACAAGCTCTGCCGGACGTGAGGGACACGTTTTTTCGTGGTGAGTACGAAAGACGGAAAACACAAAGAATTCCTTCTCACAACCTGGATGATAGTTGCATACATGTCGGAACTTCCCATCTTCAGTAACAAAATCGCTTTTAACAAATTTTAATTTGCAGTGCTCACATGTAAATCCCAACAAAATTCCATTTTTCGTGTATATATTCATTGACTCGTCTTCATGATTAAATCTTCGTTTCTGAACCTTCCTAGCATTCGTACTAGGTAGCCTATGCCCATTAACTTCATGAAGTCGAAGATGCCTCTCTAATGAAAATTCTTTAGAGCATATAATGCAAGAAAACTTCAACTTCCCGTCATGAGATTGTATATGGGCATCCAGAAAATGCTTTTGGAGGTAACCTTTTCCACATTTTTCGCAGGAATACGGGTACTGCTTTCCCCCAAGTTGATCCTTATTGAATTTCATAACCCCAAGATTTAGGTGCTTGGGTTTCTCTTTCTCCTTCAGTAATTTCGTTCGCCTTGTTGCAATTATTGCCTTCCGTTTCATTGCTTTCCTACCTCTTCTTTTTTTCTGTACCACTTCAAGCTGTGATTCTTGATCTAGATCTGGTTCAATTTTTGTGTCTTCTTGAGCTTCCACGAGATCCGGAAAATAGTCTTCATCTGCCGGATCGTCAGCCATGGCTATCGGATCCTCATCGTCTTCAGTGACCGGCGGTTTTTCTATCTGAGTCCTTTCCATCTTTACTTTCTTTGTAACTTGTTCCAAGGTTTCTATTCTGTTACTTAGTCTCTTCTTAATTCTCTCTGATCGTATTACTTTGGAGACAGGCAGCTTCTCCTTAGTAGGGGTAAGAGCTTCTCTTACGGATGACTTCTTTTCTACTCGAGGAACTCCGACCACACAATCAGACCAACCTAAAATTGAACAAAATTCCTTGTAATTTCAAATTTTGCATGCAGAACTGATAAAATCATTAAGATTCCGCGGAAAATTACAAGAACCCAGGAGATGTAAAAATATAAAATAGCATACACTGAGCAAATGTCGACCGCAGTTGTCCACATACTTCATCGTGAGTGGGATTTTGCCCTTTGGCAACTTTTGAAGTAGACTTCTTAGGTTTCCGATAGCTGGATAATAGTTGTATTTTTAAATCGTCAGCCAATAAGTTTAGTTTATTTTCTAACGTCTTTATATCGCGAAGAATGTTTAAGGCGTTGTTTAAACTTTTCGAACATGAAGCACAATATAATGGTGAGTGCAAAACAGACAAATCAATATTGTTATACATAGTTTTGGTGACTTTAAATATTTTCGACAACAATACCATCGATGAAGTTGGAGACTGCTCTCTGTTCAAAATACTATAAGAAACAGGCTTCAAGCAAATTAGGCACTTCTCAAGGTTTGCAGTATTAGTACTGCCCACATTTTCTTTCTCCAAACTAACTATAGCTTCCATCTCTCTTCCAGATCTTTCATCATCCCCAGGTGTTTCCATCACCGCTGGCTGCAATACAACCTCAACTAGTGTCAGCTGAGTATTGTTGTGATGACCCTCGGTAAAAGCTAGCCTATTTTCCTCTGGTCCTCCAAGGGACTCATTTTCAGAAGCCTCGCCTAAAAATCTAGAATCGTTTTCAACTGGCTCCCCTAAAAATGACTGCTGACTCCCGACTTCACTTTGCATAAAATCTGCATTATTTTCCACTTTGACATTGGCAACTTGATTAGTGTCTTCAGCCATATCATTCACTTCCGGTTTACAGTCCTCATCCTCCCTTGAAGTATCTCCAAAGCCCTCGACTCCAGGATCCTCGCCCTCGAAATCCACATCCGGAGGACTGTCTTCATAATCCACATCTTCTGTCAAGGGATTACCAACAATTTCAATTTCCAAGACCGGTGGATTGTCCTCAACTTCCACCTCAATAGCAGGTGGGTTATTATGGATTTCAATCTCAATTGATGGGGGCATATTTCCACTTTCCATGTCCATCGCTGAAGGATCCTCTTCATATATGTTTCTCATTTCATCTCCAACTAACACTTCTCCTTCCACCTCTGTCACGTCACAGCCTGATGAAATGTGCTCCATTTTTACCACTGTGGTTTATACAGCCTATTTCAAAGTATTAATTTGTAACAATTCAATAACATACACAACCGTGTCAACAATAATTATTTATTATTTTTGTATTTCAAAAATAGTTGCAACTGTTAATAAGGTGTGGATATTTATTGTTCCGCCTCTGTCAGTAGATACAGGAAGCAAACTATAACACTCTATACGCCACACGTCAGAAATAAAGTCAAGTGCATTTCCAACATAAAGAAACCCACAAAACAAATCCTTTTCCCGATCAATTAAATCGAAGAATATGACTTTTAGTCTGCAACTGCAAATGTTAACACTTCTTGATTTCTTGAATTTCCTCCTATACTTTTTATCGAATCGCACATCGATTCTCCTATACACACTAAAATATATTGTTCACGATTTGCTCTATGTTCACAATAATTGACAAATGTCTAAACCCGTTCATTGGCTCCCCAACTTTCTAACTGTGCATTTTATAACTTTTATCAAAATAAAAAAACGGAGACAACCTCAATTTTAACAACACTACATAGGACTTGTTATATGGCGTGGCTTTTCCCTCTGCAGCTTTTTTATTTAATAGGCCTTTCAATTTCAACCCCAAAATAAAATATTCGCGCCTCTGCATGTTTGGATGCAAGCCATAGATAAAAGCGTGGAGTTTACGAAGGCCAACCTGCTTCAGCTCCCACAAACAAAATATAAAAAAAGCCCATCAAGGACTTTTTATCAATGACCCATACATTCTCTTCCTTAGCCTACTAGGGTTGGTCCACAAGGAATGTCACCTAAACAGTCAGTCAGTCTAACAATAAGCAAACTTTGTAATGGCTTTACCCCATCTCAGTTTCCAAAGGACAGGATGACAACACTGACTGTTACCAAATACTAACTTCAAATGTTTACAGTTCCGACTTGGTAAGTGTATATGGAACTGTCAGAGATCTGAATAATGCTGCAAACGCTTTATTGCTCAACTTGGGGATATATTTGTTCTATAGAGCATTAGGGTAACAAAGTAGGCACGCCGATTATTTTGTCCGCTTGTTTTGAAATGTTTAAAAAACAAGTTTTTCACAAGATTATCAAAGTCTCACTACAAATCCGTATTTAAATTATTACTCTTCTAATTTAAGGAAATGGAATAAGGCTGCCCACCGAATTGAAGAACAAAATTATATTTCAACAACTGGGACAATAATTATTTGTACGTAAAGGTTAAGTGCATGGTACATGGCATATCAGTGCAGTCCGTGCAGTGACATGCACTTCTTCAGACACACTTCTAATATTTTCATGCTCAGTTTTAACTAGTCCAATTCCAACACCAATAACTCCTTATGTAGGAGAGCAGATGAGAGTTACTGTATGGGAGTTACTACAGGGAGTTAGCATATGAGAGTTAGCTAGTATGCTAACTCCTACACGCGACAAATCGTCGCTGGAGAAGCAAAGTGGTCTAATGCACGAATTGCTTAAAAGCAAACTGAAATAACAACCACCATA
>JAQFXU010002764.1:0-19086 GCA_034693705.1 Spatulosminthurus flaviceps
TGAGCACTACTCAATTCCGACAGCTTCGCCTGTTTTAAAGACCTCCATAAATTATCTACATTTCTCTCTGTCTCTGGTAGTTATGCATTAGCATGGAAACTCACATTTTAAAGGAACTAATCATAATTAAGTAAGCAATTTTATAACCTAGTTCTACCACTCCATAGGAAATGGTGTACATACTTTGTATTTATAGTTATGTGTGTAGGTAATGTATGGCGTACTTAAAATATTATAAAAACATATGCAGGAAGAAATGAGGAAAAGTCCTCATAAATAAAATACAATGCTTTTATATGGCATTAGATGAAAATTTTATATGCAGGCAAAAGCTTATAGAGAATATGCAGTACTACATTGTCCAAGGGTGGGATTGAAATTTATGTTTAGTCATTTCAAGCGTACATTATTAATACTTTAATAGTTCTGTGTATAGTGAGTTTATTGTTGTTTGTGGGGTGTGTATACAAAAAGGGCTGAGAAATTAAATTTCATCCGATGAAATTAGATGGTATCGTGGTTGCAATTGATAATGTGCTTATCTCCTATACAAGGGCAGGCATATGGCTTTGAACACAAAAAGGACCTTTCATTATGACTTTTATCTTCATTTGAATTTTTGTAGGTAATGACGTTGAAATTCATACACTTTCACTCAACTTCAATGTAATTAGATGTGCGTTCTGATTACCACGATATCATTGTTGTGATGAATAAATACAAAACAAGTTTGAAAAATACGGCTCTTTTTCCTACCTGAGGCTCAGGTCCTGAGCAAAGTCACAAAAACTGCTACTTACATTCTTAATAACTTTCTTCTGAGAAAACATGTTATTATTAAATTATGTGGATTAAATTAGTGAATTCACTCTGAGTTGAATTATTTTGCTTGTTTTCTTTGAAGTTCCTATCTATACTGGGCTAATTTAGGAATGGAGTAAAGAAATAGAAGTAAATATTTGGATGAATTAAAATTTCCTTGAATGTGTAGAAATAGCTATGGGAAAATTGTTATTTTAAGAGACTGTGGAACCTGATAGGATGGAGTCAATAGTTGAAATTAGCGGAGAGAAGCTAAGAATCAATAAAATTTAATTATAGAATGCCAATGAAATAGGAAAGTCTAGGAGACTTTATACACACGGAATTAAACACGGATGAGAGAAACGCAATGGCTTCAAATCAATGGTCCGTTTCATTTCCCCTGTTAAAATTGTAACTAAAGCTTAGGAATGGATGACCAACCCGGGCATTTCCCTTTGGATTTTAATTGTACCATTCATATGCTTTGGAGGGTGTCGTACAATGTTGTAGTAGTAGCTATAGTTTTCTATCTCCTCAAGTCCTATTACTCTCTTCAGTACCTCCATGTATGTAGTAGGAACAATTAGGTTGGATATTACCCAGCGCCAGTATGGAGATTGGAAGGTAAGGAAGAAACATTGATTCAACCTACCACGTTAATTTGCTACATCGACCGCCTCTTAATTAAATTCTAATTGTTTTATGCAGAACGACGCCCAAGTTTAAACGTACACAGTCAAAGGAGGAAGTGCCAGGTCAATAAAGTTATCTCAACGTTTATGGAGACTTCGTGTCTGGAAAAATACCTTTACTCTCTCCACACGCAAATACCTATAATGCTTT
Organism: Spatulosminthurus flaviceps; assembly: GCA_034693705.1. Taxonomy (NCBI): domain Eukaryota; kingdom Metazoa; phylum Arthropoda; class Collembola; order Symphypleona; family Sminthuridae; genus Spatulosminthurus; species Spatulosminthurus flaviceps. The sequence goes on from JAQFXU010002764.1 coordinate 1,648, forward strand.
TGTATACGCTTTATACTCATATACTTTCGCACTACTTAGCAATTCAATTCACGAGAACGATCTGTCAAGATATTTTCCTCAGGTAATGTCTCACACTTCTCCAACTCAAGTTGAGCATTGAAATAATGTCGTTAATTCGAGCTAAAAATAATCTTCATGTAAAAACAATCTATTTTTTCTCCTAATTATAAATACATGGAGCCTTAAAAAATTCAGAGCTTCATACATGTATTGAGAATTCAGTGACATTATACCAGCTTGATTATTTACAGAGACAGGTCAGGTTCTAAGGAACTCCTGCATAGTAAATTAAGCCTGGAAATTAGGTTGCGGAAAAGAGAATGCCGATTCCTTGTTTTCAACATCTCGTGCTCATTGGCTATGATCAAATATATAGTTTGAGAGAGTAACAATAGGGACTGAAGGGTCATAGGATAGGGAGACGCTCGTATAGTCACCACAGACTGGGACCGCAACTAATTCCCAGCGTTCAATCTGTAAACTCTTAATTGGATCGCAGTAGTGGCCAGGCCACCGGCTGCATAATTTGGATGCACAGCATGGAACGCTTTCAAAATTCACTTTGACTTTGACTCCCATGAAAATGAATACCCATCGTCTCTTCTCTCCTATCACCTTCTCTCTCTCTCACTGTTTCCTCCTTCAAGTCCTTCACAGACAACAAATTCAAGAGTTTCCACGCTCCCTATGTGTCGCCTTGTTCCAAAACTCCTACCTTGTATAGGCATAGGATTATAACTATTATATAACATAGTCTATAAATATATAAATGGGATCTAGAAATGATCTAGTATGTGAAATTAGCTTGTAATTGTAAATTGTTGGAGGGACCATGTAGATATTAGCATTACATAGACCCATCAAAAGAATCAAGCCACCTCTTTAGCATTAACTAGGAGCATCCTCACGAGCGGATGTTCCACATTTATTCCTTTCCTCTTCTATACCTTTCTCTATCATTCCCCTATATTTTACCTATACATGTATAATAACCCCCATGAGTGGGACAACCTCCACTAGAACAACCTCAGCTTGGAAATTGGGTGGATGTATATAATGTCCTTATAAAATTGATCACTCAAAAAGGAGTAGGACTATACCGTCAAAACTAATTCAAACAAATCGAATCAAACTACCACTCTCCCTCCTCTTCACCCCCCCTCCACCTCTCCCATCCATCTACCTACTCCTAAGCTGAGACGTGTCGAGAATAAATCAGCCAAATTATATTTAAATTAGACCGGACTTGATAATTCCTCTCGCCTTTGTCATACATTCTCTCACCGCATGTCATTGCTTGAGCCAGTCCCAGCCTGGAAAATCTACCTTGTTTATTCACCACAACTTCACCTTTTTCTCACCCACTCAACCTATTTTTAAGCTAAATCTTACAGAAGCTATGTAGATATTAATCCCGTTTAAAAAATTCATGTGAACATTTCCAATACATATGGAATAGAATTTTTGTGAATTTTTAATAGTGTGTGGTAGGTTCATGTCAATGTGGAAAAATGCGTGTGAGGTAAAGTCCTTGTAGAAATGATAAAATGTGGAATAATTTCATATTCAAGTATGACGCCACATTTCCAATGTAAATTCATCCATAAAGTCACCGCACTCACACAACTCTTGAAATGTGGCTTTGATCCCTGTGAAAATTCCCTCTGCAAAAACAAATGGGAATTATTCTAGTTAATGTATTGGTGGTTAGTTTTGGAATTCAGAGCCACTACCAGAAGCTTTTCACCATCGTGCTCTGCTTTTGCTAGTATTGCTCTACACACTTACACACACACACACACGTAGACACATATTATGTAGTAGTAAAAAGTAGAACACGGATTTCATCTCCTCACTTGTATGCATAATGGTGGTAAAAACACAAGAGCCTGGTGCCTCCAGCGTCTTCCTCTAACTCTCTAGTAGAGAGTCTCTCTACATCTCCTTGAAATTTCTCCCTATACTTGATGTGCTCTTAATTATTGAAGAGTGGAAGAACCACTTGAAGCGTAATCCCTTGACGTATTTTTTTTCCAACTCTTACAATGATTTACTTTTTTGGCCTATATATTATAAATATAAATATACATGGTAGCTACTACAAGTGCGAGCCTTGTTGTACATTCTAAATACAACTACATTTCCTGACTTGCTTCCTAAACTACACAGTACTCCTTTTTTTAGCCGACCCTTCTCTTGACAACCTTCCCTTTTTACTAGACGAGACTGTTGAAGGAGTCCATTGCATATTTTATCAATCTCCTGTACATAGTAATACAGAGAATATTTGATATATGATGCATACACATTACACATTTACAAATGAGTACAGTATAAATAAAGCATGTGGAAAGGATAGAGTACACTTACAAAATGTTAAATCTTCATCCTTGATCTTTACAACATTTTCATATTTTATAAGCTCACATACATTTTCTAAGGTAGTAGGAAAATAGCATAGAGAAAAGCTCCACTCGAGTTAAGTAGAGCAGATTTTATTTATTTATTACGCTTCAAATAAGAAATAACAAGGAAGAAAGGAGATCAGAAACCACGTGAAATATCATACAACTTTTGACATTTCAAGCAAATGATATTTTTAGCTTACAAAATTTTGCCCCTTTTTAAAATGTAAATATTTGGAAATTCTTATGAAAATTCCTGCTCTACATTTCCTTTTCATAGTAGAAATAAAATTTGGACCGTGCGCTTATACCATCGAAAATAAATTATGCAAAAGTGTTGCTCCCACTTTCAACTCACTGTATGTATTGTACAATTTGTACTTTGTATTGGATAATCACAGGGAAAAGACGAGAGAGCTTTATGCCTACAAATATATACACACTCCATTACTTCCGTATCCAATCTTTGTCCAAGGAATCAGTCGGGACTTGTTCCCTACTGCAGCATATCATTTCCCTATCCTCGTAGAATTACTAATTATATCAAAGTTATACCTAAATTGTAAACATCCCATGGGCTAAGTGAACTTGGCAAGTGTGGAGGAGAGAAATAAGAGTAAATTTCTACATAAATCCTCTCTTTCTCTCTCTACAAATATACAAGTCTCTATTATGTAAACTACCCCACATAAATAATTTCTCTTGTACTCCCAAATCGAGCCAAAATAATCTCATTCCCTGGGAGGAGGTGTAGAGCAAATGTAGTAAGAACCACTTCCCACTTCCGAATAAATATATATATGTGTAGAAATTCCTAAAAAGCTCTAACATGTCCCTACAATACTGCCAACTCTATTCAAGTTCCTATCTCCGAAAAATGTCTATATTTCTAATATGACCGTCACTCTAAAAAACCATGGGAAATTCTACTGGAAAATCTCATGTACATAATTATTATTATTATACCAGAGAAACAAAAACCAAGGGACAATAATAACTTGGAAGCTTATTAGCTTGATCTAGAGCATCCAACCACCGCTTTGACAACTTAATGCTATATAAATATTAAAAGCTCTCTCAACTTCTCTTCTGGAAACCCACCAAGATGAAAACCAAATCAACCAAAGGAACGGAAAGTGAAAGTCCTTCCTGGGTAGTTCCATTAGTAATGAACAAGCAAAGCATAGAAGAGAAGTGTCTCCACTGTACCCCGAAAATTACAATATAATCAACTTTCCACAAGGCATCGTCCCCTTCACATCCACACATTTCCCTATGATTCTATAACTCGCTATAATACTCTCAAACACATGTACTTTATTTACATATAAGCATGGCCATGCACTTGCAACAATTTCCAACAAGTTCAATGTTACAGTTGATATTTCTATTTACCTTGGAAAACAACAACTCTTTTAAGAGAAAGAAGGAGGGAACAAATGTTCGTAAAAGAGTTGTAGCTCATTTGGTCTTTTAAAGTTGACAAGTGTGTAAACTTGATGAATCACTCAGGCTAAGATCTGATCTTGAACTCTCTCTCTCTCTAAGGCGGAAAAGAGAGCGGGGAGCGACTTAAAGGAGGGGATCAAAATATTCTCACCATGCTATTTTCAAAACACTACATTCTATTCTGTATCTCTCGCTCTCTCTCTCTCTTACAAGGAGGAGAAAAATTTCAAACTCTCCTTGACGTGGTTACAAACCCAAAGTCTACACGCATACATCACTTTGGAAAGACACAAACATTCCCAGCCGCACGACTTGGAACCATTTCTTACTAAAAGTGAATTTACAAGCGTCTCCTTCATTCACAAGCCCTTTTGCCATGTAATAGGAATGTAAGTTTGAAAGAGCTCAGCTCTTGTTTCTCAATGTACGAGATGAAGGAGAGAGGCACAAGTGTAAAATAGCAAAATCCACATTTCACCACATTGAAATTGAGAAAGAGAAGGAGGGACGAAAGGAGTGAGGCGAGAAAGAGACAAAATATCTACGTTCAAGTAAGTGATCCCTCACGTGCCCTGTCACTTTTAACTGCAGTAAACGAGACAAGTCTAAAACAACCTTAACAGTTGCCACAAAAATCCATTGCGAAAAAAAATCCTATTTATTTACATACTCTAAAACGAACTATGTAGAACCAATGGCTCAATACACTTAAATGTATTTTTCATTCAATAAAAGACACTCTGGTTTGAAGCACTTTTTTATACTTGTCCCCACAAAAATTCCCTCTCTATAAAAAGAATACTTGAAAAATATTATATCAAGTACAGGGAAAAACCTACGTTTAAAATTAACGAGTTCACACACCTTTAGAAAATTAGAGGATCTAATTTACTGCAGTAGCACTTACTATTATATGTAGAAAAGCATGGGAAAGGAGTTTTTTTTTTAAATTGCTTCCTCCCTAAAAGTAAATACAAGGACCCTCGAATTGTGAACCCTTCAAAATATTACCCTTTCCTCGTAACAAAATTACATTTGATAGGCAATTCATGTTACAAAACCACACTACTATGATCCCACAACAAAACGTACAGTTCTCCAGTTAATTTTAGGATAATTTTTTTTTACCACACGTCAAGCTCAGATTGTGAGGATACTTTTTTTCTGATTTTGATGTGGGTTTGACAAACGAGATAATAATATGACAAGAGATATGTACATGTAGCTAAAAAAGATGTTGATGTGAGGAAAGGGGTGAAATACAGTTTTCATACACACTCGATTTGGAAGCATTTATATTGAGCCATCTCCTCAGTACTATGACTGAGTCAAATAAAGTTCTTACAACGAACCAAACCCTGAATCCACTTTTACGCTTCCTTGACTTTTCAAATATCTCGAGAGATTGAGATTTTATTTTTAATAAAATTCTATGGGGCTCAATTGAAATTCTATGTAGACAAGGCATAGAGACAAGTAGAGAGAGAGAGAGAGACAGAGACACTCGAATATTCAATACTCTCCAAGCTTATAGAATGGACCTTAGTATAAGTGGCTCAAGTACTTTGTCCATATATAATCATTACTTTCCTACAGCTGGAACTTTATAGGAACCTTTAGGAAACTTAATACAATTTATACATGCCCTTCCGACCCTATCGGAAGACTCGACTCCACTTGGAAGGAAAGAAATAATACATTTGGTAATGTTATGTAGAGGGTAGAGATATATACTTTTGTATATTTGTATATGCCCCCTTTAGCGACACGTTTATTATTGAAAGCAATCTACAACAACTCTCCGGCTACAAACATCCAGTGAAGCGAGACACTCCAACCATCCATCCTTAACTTTTTAATAAGGAGTCAATCGGGCATTTGAAATGAGAAAACTTGCTGGTCTCACATAGAGAGAGAGAGAGAGACAGCGAGTGAAACAAACAGACAGAGAACGTCCCTTGAATTATAATATCACCCATCCACTTGTAAACTTTTTCCAGTTCATTTTTCGGACTCATCTCAATATCCAGTCCCTCCATAACACTCATCTTCCCTCTTATTTTTCCATTTGACCTTTTTTAATGAATAGCTCATTCCTCCTTGAAAAGTTCCTGTATACAGGCACGTGTAGTTGTTCAGCTCCAAACATGAGCTCCATTACCCTTAATTTGGTTAGCATTAACCTCCGGCCCCAAATCTATAAATTGATTGAATTCTCAAAAAAATATGTTAACTTGTTTACAAAGTTGGACAGAATGATATCCAACGCTGTTGTACTTATACGTAAAATCTATTTATTTGTGTATGTATATTTTTAGGGGTACTATTTCTATGGAGTTTTTCTCATTTTAAAGAAATAAGTGTCATTTGGAATGAAAGGGAGATATCATTTGGGTAAGGACCCTCACGTCAAAAAAAACCAATGTTTCTAAAGATTAACAAGAATAGGAGTTGACATGAAGAAAAAAGTCTTTTAGTTTTTGGAATAAGAAATAAGCACAACTCTACACGCTCCGTCGACTCAAATTTCTGCAAAACTATCAACCTCTCTCTCTCTTCTTTTAGTACACAAGGACCCTCCACTAAGTCTAAGCTTCTTCCTCCCCTCGACTACTACTATTCCCATTGCTCTCCTTCTCCCCAGAACACTAATGTATCTTCATATATTTACCAAATTATATGGCAAAACAAAATAAAAACAAAAGCGAACTAATAATAGAAAAAAAATTCAAGTAGAAAAATCCTCATTAATTTTTTTTTAAACAAAAATACTTGAAATAATGAGATTCTTAGATTTTCCCTCCTCCACAAGCATCTCTCTACATCACTTGAAAAAACGTACCTACAGACACGTAGTTAATTTAGAGAGGGGAAATCAATCACAATTTGACGAAGGGTTGTCTCGAGAAAATCAAATGTATTTTTATGTTGACAAAAGCTCTTAACCCTTTATCAAGATTTTCCCATATTCTTGCCACAAGTAGATCTTCCCATATGTAAATGACTCTCCATATATTTGTAATTTTGAGAAACCCCTGTCACTTCTCATCTCATCATATGTTAAAATACTTGGGAGCTCCATCACGCTCTCTCTCCTCTCTCTCTCTCTCTCTCTCTCTCTCTCTCTCTCTTATAATAAACAACCAGAAAGCCAACAAGACTTGAGTCAATCTTTCACTCAACCGTGATAATGCAATGTCGCGAGCTTGAATCCTTTCCTCATAATAAAATCTCTCTCTCTCTCTTTCTCTCTCTCCCTTCCACTCTCATATAATACTTCGTCATAATAAATAAGATATTTAAGTCTGATCTTTCCACCCAAAGGCTTCTTCAATGCTTATGCTATGGAAGAAGACTTGTAGAAAAGTTCAAGCTTCCCTTCTCTCCCCTCTCTTCATGTTAAGACACTCACTCTCTCTCTCCTCTCACTCTTTCTTATTAACATAATATGGCAAGGAAGCGTGTACTAGTGGGAGTCGTGATCTCACATATTCTTTCCCTAAAATATTTCCCTATCATAATATAATCAGGCTCATCATCATGACTCCAACATTGACTTAACCAACGGGTTATCCCTCGTCATATACAAATACACACAAACACATACACAAAAACACGCATTTTTTAACCACCACTGGATTCTCCAGATTTTTAGCATACACCCCACAATATTTTTTTTTACTATGCTTGATTTTTTAAAGCTTTCCTTTTAAACGTAGACTTTTATAGTATTATAAGCATAGGGAAGAAAAAGAAGCTCCGAGCTGTGCATAACATTCAACAAGGAGAGGAGGCAACTCGGAATAGCAAAAGTGAATGTGAATGTGAAAATGGATAAAGGAGGCATAACTCCCCGACTTTTCATCATCCACAATTCATGATGGAATGAAGACGATGAGGGAGGAGGGCTGTTTTTGTATCCCTACATTAAATCTGTATCCTGTGTTTCTATATCTACCTCCTCAAAAACTACAGAGAGTCAAGACTGTCATAAATAATACAGTGACTCATCAATAACTAAAAAATTTTAGGAACGGGTTAGGGGCTCTTGTATGTGTACTTACTTGTACTACGCTCAAATCATGTTCCTCAGGGTTGTAGAAGAAAATCTATAGAATCTCTTCCTGGACCCCTGCAATATATTACTAGTACGAGCAAATTCCGTATACTTAAAGGGAATGACTCAAGATAGTTTTTTAATACAGTCCTGTAGATAGAAGAAAAGTTCACTTTTTATCATACCCTAGGAATTACCATGTAAATACATACTTTTTGTAATATATGAAATTACAATGTGTATAGATGCACTGAATAAGTATAGTATTATGCTGGAGGTGAAATTCGGATCCCATAAAAATGTAGCTCGTTAGCAGTCCCACGTCATCTTATGGGCCTCATGCTTATCTTTTTTTGTTTGTCCTAGCTCCGTCCAAAGCATCTGAATATACTAAGGAAGAGTCTATACTGGGGAGTCTATACTCGAGTGAGAAAGACATAAGAGGCAAGTAAGTTAGGGACAATGTAATAAAACTCTTCATCATTAGTGTAGACAGCTTGTGGGGGTTAGGAGAATAAAAGCATTAACATACATCGGAAGTGATAGGTGTGTGAGGTTGTAGTTTGTATGTAAAGGCTCGAGACTCGTGTAAATGAATTCTTTCCGTTCACAATGCAAAGCAGTCACAAATCTCATGTAATAAATCCTCCATCCTATACATCCTGACCTCTTCTTTCCCTTCCATAAGAAGAGTCTTCTTTCCCTACAATATTTGCTATACTTGAAAATGCACTAGTAGTACTTTATAATATACAAATCTCCATTTATACGTATGTACGTAATAGGCCTCATATAGCTGTCATTATACACTGTGTATAAGAATATTATGTAGAAAAAATGTATGGTAAACTTGAAAAGCTGGGAAGCACTTGTGTGATAACAAAATTTGAATGTGAATGTGAAAATATTCGAAATTTATTCATACCCAGGGTTAAATATATACGAAAGTGGTGTAATAGTTACAATGCACTGACTACTTTCCATGTAACGTGGAAAACTCCAGCGTCAATAGATTTCCCCGTATATGTTGACACAGAGAGTAGAGGATTTATTTGAAAAAAGTTTCACACTGTGGTGCTACAAAGAATGCAATGCAAGGGAAAATGTGATACAATTACAAGAGTAGACAGAGTTCCAGAAGCTATAGAAATGTTCTGGTGAATTTACACAATATGAACTGTACATGAAAAGGAAGTGAGAGAAAAAAAATGTATGAAAAATATCCATATTATATTCTTCCGCGTCTCGCTCAGCTCCTGTCAGTATGTTAATAATACCTTGACGGAATTATTGTCATATGAAAAAGTATGGATAATGGGAGATTTCAACAGCTTTTAATATCCCACTAATTATTGTACATTACCAAACCCTTTGACTAATGTCAGGGATTTATGACTGGAGGAGTAATTTAAGAAATTAAGATAAATTAGTAACCTTTTGAAATGTGACGTGTAATGTGCCTTTCCCAGGGTTATCACATCCTACGTATAATTATGGTGTCTTTTTTAGCTTTTTTTTTCTCTTGGATATGGGAGAATATTACTTTGGCCACATCATTCCCCTTTCATTTTATGTATACATTACACGTTACAGACGTAATAATAATGTAATCATAAAGGGTTTACACATGATAGAGCTTTTTCATTCCTTAACTTTTTCTCTCTCTCTGCAAATGTCATCACATAATAAGTGTCAAGGAAATATCCTTGAGAAGAGTAAACTAAAACTACCAACTTAAAAATAATCATCTTCATTATGAACATTCATTCTGGCAATAAAATGAACATAAAAACCATCATAAAGGCTATGGTTGGAAAGGGTGAAAAGTATGAACATTTCATCAACCATTTTTTTTCTCTCTCTCTCTCTTTTCACTTTAAAACAAATTAAAAAATCTCCTCTTGAATTTCTTCTTCTTTCCAATCTTTATTCCTATGAATTCTTCAACTTGGAAAATGTTAGCTTGAGGCATGTTTTTCGTCTGAAAGAAAAAATGCTATCTCAAAAAATCTCAAGAGACCAGACCAAACCCATAGCTCAAATTTTTCCCTCCAACTTGTCAACACAAGGTTGAGAAAAAGTGTTGGGGAGTAATAAGAGTAACTGCGAACATGTCTCGTTTGTCGTCGTCAAATTTAAACTTTTCCTCATTACTGTACCATGTAAACTATAAGCATAAGCATTGTTCTAGCCCATGTAAGATACAACCACAGAGAATATGTGAGTAACGGAAGGAACCCTCCTTCGGCTGCTTCTTCGTTCCGCAATCCTGAATCCGAGGAAAATCATGAGAAACAACAACATATTTCTTGAGACTCTCTCAAAATTTCTCTCCATTCTATATAGTTTGTGTATAGAAAGAAATGGGTATGAACACACACTCTTGTATCATTAAATACTCGAGTGTGGAATCTCAGCTGATGAGGAGGATATTATTTCCTGGAAATTCTTACAGCCTCAGCGTGTAGAGAGTCAATGCATTTGGGATGTTGGGCTTTTTGTGCAAGTGGCTACAACATGCTTCCGTCCCTTAGTTAAGCATTCCGTTGCATTTAATGGTATAATATTATACATATGCTAAATATAATAGATAAATACATATGTGGATATAAGTAGAAAAATAAAAGGAGTCTTACATAAAGAACGGTATTTCAAGGGAAAGTTAACATTCCTCGGGAACATAAGCTCTCCCTCAGAACCAATATCCATGACCTTTAGCATATGATACTCCGGAGTTAGACGCACGTGTTGTACAAGCTTACATTTCAAAGTAAACACCCTGATGTAGGGAAAAAGCAAGGAGACGTAACTGTAGTAAAAGAGCAGATGTATAGGAAGGAGAGAAGAAGAAAGGACGAGAAAAGAGGAGGTTTGTTCTAAGGAAAGAAAGCGAAAACAAAATTACTGAGTTTCAGTTCACAGCTAATTACAGGATCAAATTAAAAAGAGCGAAGGAAAAAGGTGAGGGTGGATAATATTGTAAGGGAGCCTCTAAAGTATTCAAGGTTCTTCAGTTCTTCATTATATAAGGAAAACTTTGCCCTACAAAGCTCTGAGCTGAGCGTATGGTGAGGTAGAGAGAGAGAGAGGGAAAAAGGAGATACATTACAACCAAGTAGTAAGTTCTCTCTCAGTTCCGTATAATTATCCTCTGACATTTGCCGCTTTACTCCACACCATTAAAGTTAGATGTAGCCCAGGATGAACAATAAACATGGCTAAAAGCCGACAACAACACTAATTCCACCCATTTAAACCTCGCAACAACAAACGCTTCCCCACTCAACTTAAGTATAACCCAAATTATAACCACAAAATCATATCACTCATTTTCTCAAATCTATACACACAGAGCTTAAATACATACATAGCTAAAAAGTATGTATATAGTTTCTATGGCTATTAATTATTACTAAACCCAGTAACATTTCCTATAGAGATTTCTCCTATTCCAATGGGCAGGCAGAGGAATGAACAACGGAAAGCAATCAAGGAACCACCCGTACTCTACATTTTACATTTCCTCCCATAAATTCTACATTGAAAAATTCATGGAATTGCTATATACTTACGTAGAAAAGAGGGAAAAAACAATTCAAATAGTATAGGACCCACTGTGAGAGTGAGTTTGAGTGTAAAAATGTCTGGAATCGTGATAACGTGTAGTACCTGGAAAAAAATGTAATGAAAAGGTGCGAGAAAAATCAAGGGGAACATATGGCTTGACATATATACATATATTTGTTCAGAGGTAGAAAAACACATGCAATTTCAAAGTGAGTAATAATTAAATGCCGCCATGAATCCCCACGTATATTTACAAGCAGACCACGATGAAAACATTGAAGAGCTTCAACTTCTACTGAGTGCATATTAACCACGTCCTTTACATATGGTCGTTGAGAGGCATAGAACCATAAAATCATATCATAAACCGCTTATAAAATTTTATCTCCTTGGAAAATCACGGTGTCATTTTAGCCTCACGACTGACTCCCCATCAAAATAATATACTCCTTCACATTTATGTAATAGCTCTTCATATATGGAATCTTTCAGTAGTCCCAAGTACAAGCATTAGGAGAAATTCATTCCAATGAAGTCAAACCTGTTAAAAGGTCTCGGAGGGAGTCGTGGGGTTTATGTATCTAAATATATGGATATGATGTATAATAAAAATATTTATTCATTTCTCTCTCTCTCTCTCACATGTATAAATATTTACTATGCTATGAGAGAGAGAGGAAGCAACAAAATATTTACTTTTATTCCCAATTCCTATACACTTGCCCTTACAAATATAAACACTATTTCATATACTTTTTCCTTCATTTTTTTCCTACCAATCCCAATTCACACGCTCTAAATGAAAAAGATTTTTTCCTATTTGCGAATAACAAAAGGAAAATTCTAAAAATAGACCAAAAAACACAGACATAAAATGTCACATATGTTGATTACGTCTATACTTGAGCAGATTTCCCTTGAAAACCTATGTAAAAATTGTAGTTATTTCATTATATGCAATTCCACTGCAACAGGCATTTTAGCCTATTAAATGCATAGTAAAAAAAATATACGTACATAATAGATAGACTCAGTTCATAAAACCTTCAAGGATTTCCTCAGCTTTTGGGTCTCTCATCTAAATCGCAAATTGACATGTACCAAATCAACGCTGTATTTTCCTCCCTGCGGTTTACAGTTTGAAGAAAGAGTAGGGAATTTGAAGGAGCAAACTTGGATTTATTACGGAAGACGTGATAAAATCAAGAAGGAAATGCAGCCTTGTCCCTGATAAAACTATTACTTTTACGAGAGTGACATTGTAAAGAAAGTTATTGGAATTTCATTAATTCCCTCTCCTCCACGTCAGAGCTCCGTAAGAAAATTTTTATTGTTTTTTATTTACATTGGAGGAACTTAAAAGGTATAGAAACAATTAGGTTCTCAACTCTCAAGGGAAAGGATTTAAATTGAAAGTGTACGCTACTCCTGGAAATGTAAATAGTTTGTATAATAATGATGTGTAGGAATAAATGAAGTAGGGAAAGTTGGTTGGATGTGACCCTATAGTATACTATTGGAATCAATGAAGTCCATATGGTGACAGGGTATGTAGGAGAACAACACATGTGGTTTGAAAGTGAGTCGGGTTCCGGTGCCATCCTCGTATTCATCTACATGACAGTGAACATACGGAAGGAATGAAGGAAGGAAATGGACGGGCAGTGGGAACATTTTCGACAATATTTCATCGCCTATAGCTGTCCAAAAGGCAGAGAAAAATCTCTCATGGACGTATTTCACATTGGGGCCATTCTTTATAATATTTCTTTTTTTTTCGCTCTCTCTCTCTTCGTCTCTTCTCTTTTTCTGCTGTATGTGCCTGTGCCACTGTTTTGTGTACTCTGTAGTTCCATCCCGCCTGAGTACGTTTCTTGCTTTGCTTCATTTGTAGAGAGGCTAGTATGTATTGCTATGCTATACATGTGCTTTCAGACTTGGTTCCTGTGTATATGCATACGTAGCCGTGAAGGGAAACCTATGGTAGAGCTTAAATATATAGGACTGTCTCACCCTGTCATGCTGTACACTTTAGTAATCTAAAAGAAGCAATGTGCAAGTGTAATGGCCAGAAAGAGTGAGTAAGGCGAAATTTTTACACACATGAAAAATGGAGAAAATCTCAAGACGACGACGCCTCTTTGCTTTTCTTTCTCTTTCTTCTTTTTACTTTTGTTCAATGAGATGTACTTGGTTTTTTTTTCACTCCGTTTTGTATACGTTTTTTCCCTCTATATTTTTCATGCTTTATGTCTACAAGTATTCCCTTATAAGGTAATATATGTAGATAAATCCATGGTCTCAGGAGCATAGTTGGAGGAGAAAACAGAAGAAGAAAAACACATAGAAAACATAGAATATATTACTCACTAGCGATGTAACTTTGCCTTCTTCCTACTATTTCAATACGTTTTTTCGAACTATCTCTATTTCTCTCTCTCTCTCTCTCTCTTTTACTACCTTTTTTCTCAAGCTTTTTTTCCGCTTGTGTGTGTTCCGTTGTACTTGATTCTCACTTCTTTTTTGGAATAAACTGAAAGAATGTTGAAAGACTTTTTTCCAAGTTCAAATACTCTTTAAACTTACACACGCACATGAATCCTGCATTTGTAGATATTTGTACAGTGCATTGCTCACTGCACACACACACACACATACTCAAACTCAAACTCAGACACACACATTCGTACACAGAAATTCTCTGCAGCCTTTGACTTGCTCCATCCTCCCTCACCTTTTCCCATCTACACGCATAGACTTACTACTACTCCCGTACTTTCCATACTTTAAACTTTAACTTGTCTTTGTGCCCTACAGTGTGTGTGCTAATACATGGTGAGTATATAGAAGAGCATGGGATTTTTTTCCAAGTTATGGTAGAGAGATTCAGATGAAACTCCGATGTATACACTTTGGCCAGAGCTGCGGAAAGGGAGTAAAAAAAGCTTTTGTTGGGAGGGAGAACAAAAGGCGACCCTGCTTCTTCTATTTCATTGCCTTCACTTTTTTCTGTCCTCTCTCTCTCTCACACTCGTCTCTCTCTCTCCCTTTCCAGATCCAATGATTCCAAAGGATGAAGAGGTATCAAGCAAATGTGGTATAGGTGTTGGTAATAATGGTGTCTCTGTATAGTTATTCAGTCCTATGTTATATATACAATGACTTCAGTATCAATCTCTACCACACACACACACAGAGACTCACGCATTTTCCTTATACAAATGTTCCATGAGACTTGAATAGTAGCTGGAAGTTAACTCCAGAGTTTATAGAGAGAGACTTGGATATGACAATAAGGCTTGCCAATAGTAAAACAGGCAAAGTTTCTTATATTTTCTACACACACACCTTACACTATCTCCTCCCAATTTTCTTCTTCCTATCCGAGATTCTAGGTATTATTCTTTAGATGCACCGCTAAACCTTTTCCAACTTGCCTTTCAGAAATGGTCCCTCTCTATACCTACCACAACAATAAGGTGTGAGGGGTTTTGTCAAGTTCCATGAATACGACTCCCAGTAATTAGAACTATTGTGTCAAGCTCCGGCTATAGAAGAAGCATTGAAAGAAAAATCTAAAAACTTTTCCCAACTTTCCTTTATTTCCAAAAGCTTTTTTGTTCTCAAAATTTTATAGGAAAAAATCTCTCAATACTAAAATCTCTTTCGCTAAAAAATGTAGAAAAAGGGAGGAAAATCACATGGAAATCAAGGGAAGTAGGGAAAAGTACTCACATTTAAGAACTTACTCACTAGATTTAATGGGACAGATCAATTGTTCTGATTACACTTGAAACAAAGTTAAACTATAAAATTGCTCATGAGAAAAAGCTTGATTAGCTTTATATACAGGGAATTCTATTAGAATCCTGAGCTATTTCAACAGATGAGATAGACAGGCTGTGAGACACTTGAGTTTATAGTAAAAAAAAGTATATTCATGTTCAAGCTCTCTCTCTCTCTCTCTCTCTCTTTACTCCTCTCAAATTATATACATATAGTAAAGTTAGTTGAAACTGTATTGTAGTATTAAAAGCTTCCAACTTTTTTCTCCTCCCATGAATCTCCCTTTCTCTCACTTAACTCGCCCTTTACTTTTTTTTTGCAATACACATCTCCCTTGTTGTCTTCCTCTTTAATGCCTCTTGGCCTTCTAATTCTTTCCCAGAAAAGAGATTTGGGAAAAAAGTGAGCAAGTCTGAAAACCAAGGGTTTTTATGTTCCTTTCACAACATCTGATACGCCTTTATGTTCTCTTCCTATATATAAATGTGTATCCGAACTATTTCCCTGAGATTCTATAACTACTCTAAATGCTGGAACCAATCCTCTTCCTTACCTACAACTCTTTTCTTACATGTACTCCAATGCAGACTCCATACCATAGGGAATAAAGTAAAAATATGTATAGGTATTTATCCAAAATGCCAGACTGTTTCTACAGCCTAACTATCCCCACATATGTCATAGAGAGATATAAAAACCACGGACTAAAACGGAGTAAAAACTCAAGAGTAACAATTTTCAGCTTGTCTAGTACAGAGCTTAAGTTAGAGAACACTTTTAGAGTATAAAGCTTTACCTCCAAGTACTCTCCTCCTATACTCAAGTACCTCCCACATTTAATCACCTTTTTTAGAGGCTATGCCGAGAAAAAACAAAAAAGGAGGAGAAAATTCTGTCAGAAACTTTAGTCCAATCTCATACACTATAGAGCCTCTACTATATACAGATACAGTACTTGAAAAATATGATAAAAATAAAATACAAGAAAAATCAAAAAAAGAAATTCTACCTTATAAAAAGCCATAAACAAGGAAAGTAACACAAGTATTTCCACATAGAAGGTAGGTAGTCACCAAATAAAAACATGAAAAATATTAGATAATTCAAACCCTAAAGAGATACTTGAGATTTTTTTCCTTATATAAGAAAAAGATGAAAAAAATAAAAATTCCCATATGGAAAGGCCGTACTAGATTTTATACACCATCATATTATTAAATGAAATGTGCTATCCTAAACAATGCCAATGGGTCTTCTCATAAAGTAGGAACGTCTTTATATCTACATATGTACACATACACAAGCACACTTGAACAGGCCGGGCCAGAGAAAAAAGTAAAAACTCTCAAGTACAATTCACCAGAAGATGATAACACTACTACTATAGAAAAAGGGGGAAAAGTTATGAAACAAGGAAATCACTTGTAATAGTAAATGTTGTTGGAGTGTTGATATTAGGAAAAGATAGGAGGACCTCTATCACAGTAGCAATCTTCCGCTCTTGTACAATACATGTACCGGTAGTTACATAAACTTATGCCGTAATCCTCATTTAAATTACGGGGATTATCCGTAAAAGTAAAGGAAACGGGAAGAGCGAGAGAGAGAGAGAGAAAAAGAAGATGGTGAGATGAGGGTGGAAAAAAGTGGAACAAACCTATCCAAAGAAAATAAAAATATAATTTAAGTGCCATAAATGACACAAGCACTACTCCACTAAACTTACCACTGCTTGGGGAAAAAAGTCTCGGCTAAAGTTACATAGAGAGAGATCGTAGGCCTAGGAAAGGAAGGCTCTTCACAAATCCTTACCATAACAGTCATTGTCAGTGGTGGGTGAGTGTGAAAAATCATAATGGAGCTCTAAAGCAAACATGGACTTAAGTTATGATTTTTAGAGTATTCCTGTTAAAACTAAATCATCACATTTAGCCCAACTTCTTCTCTTTTTTCCTTCCCTTTTTTCTCCCCAAATAACCATCCTAGACAAGGTAATCTTTAAGGATAGGAGAGATAATCAATATTTTTATTACATCCTTAACCCACAGAAAATTTACTGTAGAATCTCAGCCTATTTTTTTCTCTCCACACACAGTCTCTCATATTTATGGGATACATTCTATTGGAGTTTGTATGAATGAAGGAAATATTTCC
>JAQFXU010002765.1:0-19083 GCA_034693705.1 Spatulosminthurus flaviceps
AACAAGTACATGAAAAAAGGGCGATTTGGAAACGTTTTTTTGGAGACCCGAAAATAGATGTCTTTTAAAATGATGTATCGCCCGAAATTTGACCAAACAAAAAGATGGATCTGATAGTATACAATCTGAAGTATAACGTGCAATCTTAAAGTGATCTTTAAATCGTACGTATTGCTTTGAAAAAAATATAGAAAAGTGTCTCTAAAATGTTGAAACGACCTTGTAGTAGTAACTTAAAAAAATCAATGTTGAAAATAATTGCGTCGATTTGGATTAAAAACATTTTGAAAAAAAAATTGATTGAAAAATACTTGTTTTAGTTGAAACAATTCTTTCTGGTTGAAAAATATTTGTTGCTTGAAATATATTCAAAATGTTAAAACTTTTACGCTGGGACTCTTTCAAATAATATCAATATTATATACTAACGCGGGACAGAGCCCCCATAGCTGACGCCGCCCTACGCCAATGCCTTAAATTATCGCGAAGCGATGATTTTTCTTCATAATACACTATTGGTATTATAGGCTTAGTAAATGCTCTTTAGACGAAGGGAAAAGATGCCTGGATACATTAAAAGAACGATTGGAGGGAAAGTGCCTCAAGGCCGAGCAAGAAAGTCCTTATTGTGGCAATGGTACATCTACAGGAAATCCTGCCTTTAGTCATAAAATTTCTGGATTTTTGGTAAAAGCATAAATTACTACAATTGATATTTACGCTCTCTCTGGTGTGCATTCTCCAGGTATTGTTGAACCCGGTGAAGAATGTGATTGCGGGACATTAGCCATGTGCCAGCTGCGGCAATGTACATGTGGTCCCCGAAATGGAGTTTTACCATGCATGAAACTCTTGAAATCCGATACGCACCTTTGTGAGTCCTTAATTCGATGCAGAGGTTATCGATTTGTAAATGAAGTTGGTCAAGGTAATGCTTCCCATGTGCTAGCTGCCTTACCAAAGCTTTTAAAGTTCCGGTTACCTGCTGACAACAATGCAACACGATTAAATCTTCATGTCTTTCTCATCTTAATTTTATTTAGCATCTATCCTCGTGGATTTTGCTTTTAGTTTGATTAGCAAGCATGTGTATTTGTTTAAGTGACGTTTTCCTAATACTTATTCGAATAAAAGAATTCATTTTTGAATATTAGGTCAATTGGTATTTGTTCAACTTGGTAACCATCCACATTTAAGTCCTATGTATTCAAACAATGTTCTCCATAGGGAATGATTTAAAGAAAATCTGGCATTTACAAGGTGCAAAATCCAACCCTCAACCAGTTTTTTCATGGTCAAAAATTTTAAGCAAAATAGCTTCATCTTGAAATGGTGGTGGCGGTAGCAACAGGTATGCGCGCGATGACGATAAGCAACGGCACAAAACATACATACAGAAGAGAATTTTCATTTCCAGGAATCCACGCCAACTGAAACACTATTATGTCAAATATAAAAGTCGATTTTTCAAGAAAAAGTACTTTAATACAAGCTGACACTTGGGTCGTTTGGTCTACTGTTGCCAAATAAAAGAGGCATGCAGTGGAACGTGGAACAATATTGCACAATGCAAAGGACATAATACTAGGTCAACTGTCTCAAATAAATGTTGTATTGTAATTTTTTATTATCACCATGTCATTACGGAACCATGTACTATCCTCTAAAATGTACAGAAGAGCTGGAGCCTGAAAATTACCCCAAATGTTCATACCTCATTGCCAGACCCCATCAACCAAAAATTGTACATACCATATGAAATTTTGAGTACAATTGATTTCTGAGATCTACCGTCAACTCTTAACAACGTTACAAGTTACAACTCTTGCGTACTTAATGTTAGAGATGCCCCGTTTAGTTTAGCTCCTACCCAAGCATTTCTATTTTTATCGCGAAGAAGAAATCATATAATTCAAAATACCCCATAATTTCATCATAAATATTACGAAAATGGACTTTCGCATTATTTCTTCATAATTCATAATATGCAGGATTTTCATCGCAAGCAAGAAACCTGATTTCGAAAAAATCCGTCTAGGGTTCCGTTGCGGCCCTACACTTCCATCGGCAGTAAAAGTGTGGGGCCAGTTCCTAATAAATTGTTAAATTATTAGCTACTTTTGCCCTTCACTTATTGTTAATCGTTTCTGCCCCGCTCCATGACCATAATAAGTGTCACAGGTTCATTGGCTTACGATTTATTTCTCATCAATGAGATCAAGTAATTTAAATACCGCACAAGACGCATTACACTTAAAGTGATCACCCAGCTTATCGGTACAACCTTGTAGTCTGCAGTCTGTCATCGGCGAGTTGTAGGTTTTAAACAATCTCAGCTTGTTTACATTTAGTATGTACTTATGCAGGCAAATTTTGTATGGACATCGATATCATGTGCATAGGGACTAATTAAGGATGTCCAGTCCAGAGTTTTCAAATTATAATCCATGTGATGTAAACTGTGAGTGTATCAAGTGCTCAGTGCTCATGTTAAGTAACAAGTGATGAAAGTGGTGCTTATCATTTAAAGCTTATAGGGAATTAAATAATTATCATGCATAATTAAATGTCAAATACTACAGTGATCAACCAGTCATAGTGAGAGCAAGAGTGCGATAAGTACATATGTAAGTGCTGACAATTACTCACGGATACTATTTTTTAAAATATTATTTTAAATACATATATACCTATGAATCCGAAGTTGATTTTGACCTTGAATTGTTTTGCTTGTTTTTAGTGAATGTCGTTGGAGTATACAAGAGTTGATTGTATAACATGACATGTCACTTATGAGATTGATAAAGATCGTACGTGAGAGAAGGAATATTTGGAGCACGACATTTGTTTAATTTGGCGGAGCCAGAGCCAAGAGGGTTGAAGAATTTCGGTTGCATTGTGTAATTTGTCAAATCAATTTGAAATAGGCTGTATTTTGAATTTTGAATCATGAGAAATTACAGTATTGTGAAGAAACTTTTGTTTCCTGGGAAATCGGTGTTGTTACGAAATCATTACAGATGTATCACCGGGGCCTCGGCAGTAGGTGTTAAAGTACCTTTGTGTGGACCAACATTAGATCCGAAATATGGAGAGAAAGTGGCATTTACGGATTATAAGGGAAAAAACTTTACTTACAGTGATTTAGGGAGGAAGATTGTAACTGTCTCGAAAGAACTAAACAGGGTTTTGACGAATGAAAAGACCCGGGTATCATTCCTGTGTCCACATGACTCTACCTTTCCGGTTACTTTATTCGGTGCTTGGATAGCGGGTCACGCAGGTAGAGACTGACTATTTGATTTGAATGAGTTGGTCTTTATTAATTTAATGTGGAGATGTGGGATTGTGAGGTTATTTGAATGCAAGTACTTTTGAACAGGCGTACCCCTTTCTGATAAGCATCCGGACAATCTGCTGGAATACTTTGTGAAGGCTTCCCAGTCTAAAGTAATTGTAACTACACCCGAGTTTGCTGATAGGTTAAATGCAGTTGCCAAAAATACTGGTTCTGAACTGATGGTGCTTGATTTTGAAAAACTTGTGGAAGATAGTTTGGACGATGCCAAGTCATATTTGAATCCGTCATTGTATAATAATGGAGATGCCTTGATATTATTTACTAGTGGAACTACTGGATTGCCGAAAGGTATGTACGTATGACATTTTGAAATTGTGAGGAACTGAAATCTTAGTTAAAAATAGGAACAGCGTTATTGTCTGTAGTACTTGCTGAAATGATATTGTTTTATCACGTTCTGCAGGAGTTCTACTAACCCACAACAATCTTCAGGCTCAAGTTGAAAATATTACTGATGCATGGGAAATCAGTTCTCGCGACACTTTACTGCATACTCTACCGTTACATCACACCCATGGGTTGATCCATGCTTTGCTGAGCCCCTTGGCAGTCGGTGGCAGGTAAATGTGTAGCTGTTAAATCAGTAAATATTTTGAGGAAATATTCTTATGAGGATTTTCAATAATGCTTTTTTGATTAGGGTGCATATGATGCAAAAGTTTGATGCTCCAAGGCTTTGGTCAGAACTGCTGTCATCTGAGACCACTCGTCCCAATGTTCTCATGGGCGTGCCTACAGTTTACTCCAAGCTAGTTGAAGAGTACGATAGAACTTTTGCTAAAGGTCCTAGAAGTAAAATTGAATTCATAAAAGCAACATGCACTCAAAAAATGAGGTATCAGATTGTTAGATAGATTCAGTTAATACCATACGTGCTTATTGGGTTTTTAATTAAGAACCAATTTCTTATAAAGACGTTTGGCTTGAATTATAGACTTATGCTGAGTGGTTCTGCTGCCCTGCCTATACCCGTCTTAGAAAAATGGGAGGAGATAACAGGTCACCGATTATTGGAAAGATATGGCATGACTGAAATTGGAATGGCATTAACTAATCCATATAGGGGAGAAAGAAAACCAGGTAGCTATTTGTGTTTAGAAGTATGAACTAATATTTTGTAACATCCATAATCCGGTTTCAAAATTAATTTAGAAGTAGAAGAATGTGAATTAAAATTTATGCATAATACATGGTGCGTTTGGCTTGCGTAAGAATAATGTGAAATAATATTTTCCACTACTTTTCAGGTTTTGTCGGAGGCCCCTTCCAATCTGTACGCCTTCGGATAGCGGACCTCCAGTCTAGAAGCAATTACAAGGTCTTAGCTGAAGGAAGTTTTAGCAAAACGGAAGTGCTTGTGGGTAAAAACGAAAAGGTCATCGGAGATCTTCTTGTGAAAGGACCATCAGTGTTCAAATGCTACTTCAATAATCCCGAGGCTACAAAGAAGGAATTCACTGAAGATGGTTGGTTCATAACTGGGGATACCGTGGAGTATACTGAAGGGGCATACAAAATTTTGGGAAGAAAATCGGTGGACATAATCAAAAGTGGTGGCTACAAATTGAGTGCTTTAGAGATTGAAACACAACTTTTGGGACTCAAAGAAGTTCATGATGTATCCGTCATGGCTCTTCCGGATCCCACGTGGGGTCAAAAAGTTGCTGCTGTGATTGTATGGGCAGATAAGGAAATGACGCTTCCCGAATTCCGAGATGTGGCAAAAACTCGCCTCGCATCTTATGCTGTCCCGTCCGCAATTAAAACTGTAAAGGAGCTCCCACGAAATCATTTAGGGAAAGTAAATAAGAAGGAACTTGTGAAAATCTTTGGTTGATTTGAATTCCGGATCGCCCATGTAACAAAAGAAATTATTATTTTTGTAGATATTGTTTTTTTGAATAATATCTAACATGTTGACTATTGTATAGGTGCAAGTTGAAATCCACATTATAGTTGTTATTTAATTGAGAATTCATCCAACACAAAACACACTCCTTGTCAAGTTTTTTTGTTTATTTGTACCGTACCTCCAGTTACTTCTGTGACATACGTAACAGTAACAGTTATGCTTAAGCCATCGCTAATGAGAACATGAGAAAGTCCGTAGGTGTGTTTGTCAATTCATTGCTGTGCCGGAGATTGAATCCGTGTATTTTCAGTTAGTCGAATTAAGTCCAGTTGTCCCTATTTTCAAGTGCTGCTGTCAAAAATATGTTTACCTGTTCACTCCAAACAAACATGTCCAAAAGTTCGTTTCCCAATCAATTTAGGTTCCCAACGTAAGCAAAAGCTGTAGTAAAAGTAGTTTCGTCCGATAAGGCTATCTTTTGTACATTTTTAATCAATGTCCGAAGAGGGAATTTTCCATGACACTAAAACTGAAGCTTTCAAATAGTCTGTCTACATCTGATTAATTGCAAAAACAAAATAAGTAAAAAGCTAACAAGGATTACGTCTCTACATTCAATGTACTGATCCGCATGTTGTTTTTTGATTAGTCATTTGGTGTTCAGAGTCCATTCCTTCGTTGTTTAGTGTTTATTATCTACAAACTACAGGAAACTTTTCGTAACATCTAAATTAAGTAAACAGTTCAATGTCTCGAAATAGATTGGTATTCTTCCTTCTTAAAGGTTGTCTCAAATTGAAACTGTTGTTGAGGACCAACGGGGAATTTTCCTGCTTGGGTTGTAAGTTCCTTATTTGTCGCACTATGATTAGCTCCGTTCCAAGTGGTCATTGGGGATGGGGTACGAATTGCTGTGCTATACTCCGATCCTGAATAAGGAGACACATGTGAGCCACCATTTCTTTCTTCTTTGTACGTAGACTCCATGGAGTAGTGTGACTGACTGGACAGTGGTCTGTCATCGTTAATAACCACCGCTGGTACGTTCAAATTTGAAGTTTGCTGAATATCATGAATGACAACTTTCTGCTCCACAGATGTCTGTGACTGTCTTGAACCCGGTCGAGGTGGTAGATTCAACGTTCTGACAGCTGATGTCTGCTTAACAGTCGTTCTTCCGCAGTACCTTTCCAATGCTCGTCTCATTTTAATGCAATCAGGGCACATCCTCTCGTGATAATGCCTCTCGCAATACGGTTCTCCTTCAAATTCGAAGAAATTTGTTTCCTCCAAGAGCATGGTACAATCCTGAAAATATGAGGAATTTTAATGAGAACTTGTCGATGAAGACATGGTTCATCAAATACCTTGGAATGGTTTACGGGGAACAGTAAACAAGTCAAAAGGAAATGATCAACCTTGCAACGGAAGCAATTTGGATGCCAATCTGAGCCCAGAGCATAGAGGCAGTATGCATCTTTGATGGGTTGTTTGCAGCCTTTACATTTTGGAGCGAACATATTCATGAAATCATCCACGCAATAAGGTTTTCCATCGTGCTCATAAAATGCATTCTCAGCAAGTTGCTTGTTACAGGCAGTACATCTGAAGTGTTCCGGATGCCAATTTTTACCCATGGCCACCACAGCTCTCTATATATTTCGCACACGAAACCAAAATTTTTTTTATAGAAGAAATCCCAATTTGTGCGTACAGGAAAAAACTTTTTTTTTAAAACAAGAAATAGATGTGCAATTTGTCCTCGAATATTTACGAACTCTTGACAAGTGTTGACTTGGAATTGAGACAGATTTGTGTCATTGGAATTGGCTCTGTTTTCAAAAAATCCAATCTATATAATTTCAAGAAAATCACACTTACATTATCCTTGATAGGACCATTACATGCGGCACACTTGGGTGAGAATCTACGGTGGTAGTCATCTTCACAATAGAGGCGTCCGTCCCTCTCATAGAAATTATTCGGTGATAGATTTCTCCCACAGTCAGAACAAGAGAAGTGATCAGCATGCCAGGTTTTACCCATGGCGTGTACAGGGTTCTATGTTAAGAACAAAATTAATGTTGCGAGTTCGTTCAGGTTACCCTTTCCCATACACCATGAAGATGGGAACCAGAGCACGTAAATATTTACAAATGCTTGGGAAGAATTATATTGCATTACCCCGTCCGTAATCGGTTGTTTGCAGGCGTGACATTTGGGTGAAAATAATTTGTGATAGTCTTCCTCACAGTAAGGATTACCCAGCTTTTCCCTGAAGTTTGTCGGTGATAGTTGCTTTCCACATTCAGTGCACTTGAAACAGTTTGGATGCCATAGTTTTCCCATTGCCCTTGTTGGATTCTGTTTCAATTTTTTTAAACAAAATTACTAATTTGATACCCATCAAAATATCAACCATCAATTTTTATCAATTTTCAATTGAATTTTAAACCCTCAAACTTGCAAAAATATTAAATACAAATATGTTATCAAAAATTTGAACCCTTAAATTTCCAAAAATATTACACGCACATTTTTCAATTTAATTATAAATTCAAATTGTAATTGCACAAAATTTGTCCGAAATTCAAACCCAAATTTTGCCAAAATTGGCACCCTAATAGCTAGAAAAAATTTGAACTTTTGAACAATGTTATAAAAATAAACTCATTAATGTCACTCTACTATAATTCATTGTATTTCGTTCTACGAATTTAATTACGAATTTAATTACGAATTCCAGGATTATAACACATGGTAATTCCATCATTACTCAAAGTATAGCTTAGAAATGACATGGAGACAATAAAAAGGAATTAATTGCTAACCTGTTTAATAGGTCCATTGCAATTAAAGCATTTTGGAGAAAATTTATTATGGTAATCATCCTCACAGTATGGGATACCATCTCTCTCGAAAAAGTTACTCGGTGATAACTTTTTCGCACAGACTGCACATTTGAAACAGTTGGGATGCCAGGTCTTGTTCATTGCATAGAGTGGGTTCTGCTCATGGGTAAAGTTACGATGTCAATAATGTTACCAACAATAATAATAATTATTATTTGGTCCATTTAATTTTTCTAAAATTATATAATTCCACATGCAAAACCTATGCAGTCCCCTGTAGAAATTCATACGTAGCATATACACAAATTTGAGTGAAAAATTTATTACCTCTTTAATAGGAGCCGCACAACCCGCACATTTCGGAGAAAATTTGTTGTGGTAATCATCCTCACAATAAGGAATACCATCCCGCTCAAAGAAATTACTTGGGCTAAGCTTTTTGCTACAAACTGCACATTTAAAGCAGTGTGGATGCCAAGTTTTGCCCATAGCATTTGTTGGGTTCTAGGAAATTACCATTTTTTCTCATTAGTTCAAAAAACTAATAATAATAATTATTGCTACTATAATAACTATAGATACGTACAGGTTATGATTGACGAGTGAGTTTCATGGAACATTAGGAAATCCTTGGGAGAGAGAAAAAAATAATATTACCTCTTTGATAGGAGCCTTGCATCCGGCACATTTCGGTGAGAATTTCTTATGAAAGTCGTCTTCGCAGTAGGGGAAACCATTTTTTTCGAAATAGGTCGTAGGTGTGAGTACCTTTTTGCATTCAATACACCTGAAGCATTGAGGATGCCATGTTTTTCCCATCACTCGCATAATATTCTAGTTATTTAAA
Organism: Spatulosminthurus flaviceps; assembly: GCA_034693705.1. Taxonomy (NCBI): domain Eukaryota; kingdom Metazoa; phylum Arthropoda; class Collembola; order Symphypleona; family Sminthuridae; genus Spatulosminthurus; species Spatulosminthurus flaviceps. The sequence continues at coordinate 8,913 of JAQFXU010002765.1, forward strand.
AAAAATATTCATAATTATTATTATTCACTTTTCTCATTCCCGTTGGTTATAATCTCCTCTCCATACATCACAGATCCTTAAAAATTTTTTTTTTAAATTATAATCTTGCCTGCTTGATTGGCAAGGAACAGCCTGCACACTTTGGTAGGAACAAATCGTTGTAATCATCCTCGCAATATGGTTTCCCATCTCTCTCATAGAATTTATTTGGGTTGAGAACGCAGCCACATTTGGCACACTTAAAGCAGTTGGGATGCCAATCCCTGCCAAGTGCAGTTGTTTTCTTCCCCTGAAATAAATACACATTTGCCTTTTACTTCCACCAAATATAAAAAATACACCTCTTCCTTTTAATCTCTGTCAAAATTCCTAATGAAATCCGTCGTTTAATTTGTCAGGAGTCCCTGTACAAGGTACATACACTCATTGTCGGTTAATTAGCAAAAATTAAAAAATTCTTTTTACATTTTCTTCAAAATAATTTCATCAATTTTTAAATTTTCATCAAAATTGTCAAAATAAAAAAGTACTGTGGCATACATCCGTTATAGGCTTGTGGCAAGCAGAGCATTTGGGTGAAAATAAATCATGATAATCCTTTTCACAATATGGTTTCCCACTCTTCTCTTTGAAATCTTTCTCAGGTAACATGACTCCACACTTGGTACATGTGAAACATTCAGGATGCCACACTTTCCCCAAAGCGCTAATATATTTCTGGAAATGCAGAAAAATCATTTGTCTACAAAACTTCCTATAGAATATTTTTGTGTATAAAATATAAGACAAAGCTATTCAAAATAAGATTCCAAAAAAAGTCAAATTAATTAATCAAATTTAACAAAGATATTTAAAGAATCAATATTAATTAATCAAAATCTAAAAAAATATTTAAAGAATCAATACTAATTAATAAAAATTTAAATAAAATCTTTAACCAATCAAAATTAATTAATGAACATTTAAAAAAAATCCATTAACCGAAATTTAAATTTTGTTTTAATTATAATTCAAAGTTTAATTAAAATAATATTGAACTGATTAATATGCTGAAATATTTAAACAATATTGAGTAATAAATAGTAATCCCAATACATCAGGTATGTGCTTCCCACAAGCGCCACAGGGTGGTAAGAACAATTGCTGGTGACAAGCTTTACAATAAGGTTCACCATCATGTTCCAAGAAATATGGCGGTCTCAGCTCCCGATGACAATTTGCGCAGCAAAAGTGCTCCGGATGCCACATATGATCCATAGCTGTGACCAACTGTAGTAAATAGTTACATAATTATTCGTAAAAAATTCCAAATATAATTGCATTCCCATTGAACAAAATAAAATTAATAAAAATCATAAAATCTCTCAAATTAATTTCCCCGAAATCTCAACAAAAATGATATAATGTGGTATGCATGTTTAATTTAACAGAGGAAATGCATTATTTTGACAAACCGGTCCGATGATACCCTCCCCACAAACAATGCATGGCCCTTTGATGGGTGGAGGAGTATATTTGTAGTCCAAATGATAACTATTAAATTTATGGTCATCATTGGCTTCATTCACACCAAATTTCCTCAATTCATCGGATCGAGTTTCAGGGTCAAAGGGTGACTTGATCACTTCACGTTTCTTGGCAATCGGTGACATGGTTTGGGGCTTGTTGGTGGGAGGGGCGGGTGTTGGGAGAAACGTGTTCGAGGTCATGTGCTCATCCAAATCTATTGGATGGGGTTGGGGCACATGTGGGTGTGTGTCGGCACGAGAAAAGATTGGATACTCATTCATATGAGGACAGTTGTCATTTTTCCCATGATGATGATGACCATGATGACCATTCATGTTGCCGTTTGATTTATTGACACTTGGACGAGACGAGCTTGGTTTTGGGGGTGGCACTGGAGGGGTCTTCTTGTATTTGATGTCTTCCATTTGCGAGAGGATATCATCTGAAATTGTCACACATTTTTTATTATACACACACTTTTCTCTCTACACCTGCTCATTCCTTCTAAATAAAATTCTCACCTGAGTTTAACATAGAACCTACCCTATATTAACCTATACAAATTAATTTAATTAATGTGTGCAATAATTATGCATGTAAATTCCACACTTTACCCTTTAATAATTGTATAGTAATTAATAATAATAATAATTATTGTATTTATTTGTTTGTACGCCATGACAAAAATCCACTAATAAAAATGAAGTAACAAAATTCATTAGGCAACTTTCCACAGGGGAAGTGCCCAGTACTATACAAGACTACGGGGCTACTATTTGAGAACCATAGCTGTTTACAGTATAAAATGTATATTTGTCCTAATGTGTTTCTCTGACTTTATTTGTACGTGTGCTCCAATCCGCGTGGAAATTACGACTGACAAGATGAGTTTACTTCGTGAGGAATTATAATAATAATTTTTCCCTTGTTAATTTCTTCCCTCAACTTATTCTTCCACACATACACACACACTTTATATACTTACGATAATTAGCTATGTATCGTCTACTATAATAATAAATGACATGTCCTTTTAAGATTTAAATTGATGGAGGAATTGTTAATTAAATTCCTATACAGAAGAATAATAATAATTGTTCTCAGCATTATATTATGCAGAATTTTTGCACCCATATGGTGTGTATGTCTGCCCCAAGAAAACCACCTCCTAATTCAAGCTATGCTTTCCTATACTAAATAGTCATTTGCTTAAAAAAAGACACAAACAACTACTTTATACAAAATTAGACTGGATCAGATAGATTTTTGGGCTATTATGGACATATTCCTGGGGGAGAATAGGAAAGAAAATATGTATAGGGAGAGAAAAAATTCACTCTTCTGTTATTTACATTTCCTAATTGGGAAATGGCAAGAGTTAACTCTTTATAGATATTTTCATGAGAGCTGTTCTCCTCTCATCATGGAACTTTTATTTTACGTACGTCTACATCTCTTTTTCCATGTGGATTGAGGAATTTGAGTTGAACAGAAGCCTTTTTTAGATTTGCTCAAGCTTTTTTGACTTCAAGTTTTCTTAAAAGTTTTTAGTCAGACCATTTAAATTATGTATGTGTTTGTTCCTTGGTTTTATTTGCGTCAGTCTCTCTCTCTCTCTCATCTCTTATGGGCGTTAACAAAAAATCTTTGAGGATAGGTTCGAGTTTTCCTCTCTTATGTGTGTGTGTGTGCGTGTATATAGATATTTACTCATGTATCAGTGCCATCAATCAACTGTGAAGAGACCAAGTTATGTAAATATCCTTGGTTCCTTCCTTCACTCAAATTGTCAAACGATTCGTCTTTGCCAAATTTTCATGAAATTTTCATACACATGCACGCACACACAAAACACTCTCTCAATAGCAACAGAATCATTACGTACATATACTTAAGTACTGGTTTCAAAAAGCTCCGTCGTAGTTTCTATATATGCCCATTCAATGCCAAGAGTTTACATTCCAATCGATTTGTTTCTTTGAAAGAGCGAGAATGAGAAAAAAACCTTTTTTTCTTCCAAACCTTTTCTTTCTCTTTCTCCATAATAACTCATTTTGCGCTGGAGCTTTATTTATGCGCATTTCTTCTACTACCCATTTATTTGCTCCTCCATTCATTATTACCATGTGAAGTTACACATACAAAGGCCATTTAAAATCAATGGATTTTGAATGCCTGGCACGGACTATTAATTTCCTTTCCATAAGAATGACATTGTTGGGGATTCTGAGAAGAGGAAAGATTCCAGGGAACATTCCCTATAAAATTGCTATGTGCAATGTAATAGGAATCCAAAGAATTTATAAAAAAAAGTGTATGTACGAAGGAAGGAAGCGGCTTGAAAAGGAAAAGACATAGGTTTATATGTTTTTGAAAAAAATAGCAACTTTTTTTATTGACGATCATTACCTCGTAAAAATGATGACCTAAAATTAACATGATTATTGATGAACTCATAAAATAGCCCACGCTAAAAGAAATGTTCCATGTGTCCAATGAAGTATATGTATAGGATATAAATACATTGTAAATATTTTGCTATACATTAAAACCTACTGAAAAAAAGCCTGTTGAGGAAAATGAAATATTTTTTAAGGTTTTTAGAAAAAAAGAGGTTGTACGGTTGTGGGGGATATTTAAAAAGGGGAAAAAAGTTATTGGTGGCAATCCAAATAAAACAAGTTGTTTTCCCCTTTATTTTCCTACATCCTATAATAGTAGTAGAGTGCAGTGTATTTATATAGGATAGGAAAAAAAATGTCTGAGAATGGATGAGCTATAAATGTACTAATTAGATGACATTTGTATGGGGGAGAGTATAAAATATGTGGTTGTAGAATTGACCATAATTTTAATTTCGACAAATGGTCATATCCTATCAATGGAATAGTAAAAAGCCACATGTTCAATAATAAGTAATTTGAGTATATGGGAAATGTTAGACATTTGTAGATATAATATGATTATTGTTGTATATGATCTCCTACATAAAATCCCTCTGTCTTCGTCTCTGTTGTTATGGAAAAGCTATATCGTGTGGGTATATTTTTCGTCGTTGACATTTACATTACTCATTGTGTACACGTATAAGTATGTATAAGTATCTTGTATTTTATATATGTAAACGACTCCTAATGAGAAAAAAATTTCCAAAGCTAAAAAATATAATAAAAAAATAATATCAGATTTCAGACAATATTAAGACACGTTGATGAAATAAAAGGGAATATAGGTAAGGTAAGTTCCATTGTTTTTCCCATTCTTTTTCTACGGTGTGGATAGGAATCTTGACAGCCTTGAGTCCAACACCCATGCTTAATGGCCATCCTACATGGCCAAAAACTACCCCAAGAAAAATTAGGCAAAAGCTATAGAAGAAGACGAAGAAGAAGAAGAAGAAGTATATTACACCTCTATAATAATAATTCCTTTACCTAAGTCTTGAATCAAATCCATTTTTGGCAATCTTGTTTCTTCTCCTCAATCCGGACCTCAAAGCTTTAATAGCGTGTGTACTGTGTACGGAGCGAGAGCACACACTATACGACGACGAAACGTGCACAATAATTCCTCCGTATTCACAAGTTACCAATTTATAGGATCCTCGCGTCTTATTTATTTTTTCTTCCCTGTCAACCTCCCTCTCTCCCTAAAAATCCTTAATTAAAGGGTAAATTATGATAATTTCTTTTGTTATATGAGGGAAAAAATAATTACTGTTCCTATATGATTTGCTAAATATTATATACTTCTCCTTACTCAAGATCACTTTTCGTAGCACTCACTCAACTAATAATTATCCCTTCTTGAAATATCAAGTAATTTTTACTAACAAGACTTTTCTTCTCTTCTAGGATGAAGACACAAAAAATCCACTGATTTTTTATAAATTGATTTTTTCCCTATTTTTTCCCCTCGGATGACACTTAATAGGGAGAGAGAGAGAAACTGGTAGTAAATACACGGACCAGCGCGTATTTTTTCGAAAAAAGAAATAAATTCGTGGTAAATTGAACGATATAGAGAAAGAGAGAGAGAGCGGAGTCCTCTCAACGCCGTTGCACTTGAACAAGTGTGAAACGAAAAACCTTCACTTCTCTTGACTTTCTTGTTGACTCTATGAAGATTCGCATTGGACCATGAGAGACTTAATGTTCGGGATTCGACTTCTTCCTCTCTCTCTATCTCTATCTCTCTCTCCTACCTGCCTACACAACGAGGGAGTTTTCTACGAATATCAGACACACGGGAGAAGACATTAGACTTTCGAGACATATTACATTAATTTAAACCTGTCATACAGGAACTGTGTGCTAGATAGATCAAGAAGGAGGCAAATGAATCCTTCAAGTCCATTTGAAAAAATATACTAGTACATAGAAGCCAAAAATGCTCCTTCACTATAATAACTCTGTCCTATATGAATATACACAGTAGTTTAATATATTATAGTAAAAAGAAGAAACAAAATCTTCATAGAACGCATATAACGGAACTTACAACTCTGTTAAAGAGAGAAAAAGCCGAGGGGAAAAAAATCTTACCCGCTTTTTCAATTCCTTTCCACCCGCATCATTGTACATGTATTTTCTATTATAGGACTTAATATTACTATGTGTGTAATGTATATGTAACTATTCCCATGCATTAGCATACATTTGGTATGAGTTGAGCTATTGTAAATCTTAATTCTTGTTTATATCATGCCCTTGTGTTGGGTGTATAGTTGAATATGTATGTATATACTATGTATGAAATATATCTGTGTATATTGTACCTGGCACTCAAACAAGAAAAGTTTGCTAAAAATACAATGGAACCGTCTCTGAGGCTCTGCTTTAATGCTTATACTACTACTACTACTATTAACTACTACCCGTATCCTTTAACACACACACAAATACACACACGCTACTATTAAACACGCCAAACTTTTTTAAAGGTAGCATCTTCTACTTCTTTCTGCAGCAGAAGTAATCTTCCAATGTAAAGTGTGCAAACCTTGAGGATTTCATATAGTTTCATACAATTCCATGCAATACGTCTTTCCTCACCCCTTTTTTCTTTTTTACTCATACATGTGTGCATACTTACACTGTGGCCTTTAAACATCATGAACGACGTACATTTTGAAATCTAAAGTTTCCTTTTGGCTTTTATCATATTTCTCTCTCGTGGAGTTTTAATGCTTTTACTCTACTCATAACGTATTTTCTCCCTTCATTTTCTTATATATCTACTACGTAATATATGCTCATAATGACTGCCCGCGTTCTTGCCCTTCACCATTGAACCCTTCAAATTTTCCTGGTTCCTTTACATATATAATCTACAAATTTAATAGTATTTTTCCCTTCACTATATAGTGCTAAAATCCCGTATAATGTTTTTAAAGGTAAGATAAGGAGGATATTTATGCATACGTTGTTGTACTTGTGGTAAAACTTGATTCAATTGGTGAATGTAAAGATAAAGAGAGAGAGAGAAATATGTTAACTTGTATTTAATTCTCAATGTAATCGCAGGTATAATGTGAAGCAGATGATGATGTAGATGTGGAGGGAATAAAAATAATCTATGGGAGGAAAAAGGTATGGGAGAAAGAAAAGTGAAGCGGTAAAAACAATAAAACACTTGTGCAAACAAATTTCCTTCGTGTTTACCTTGGAAACTTGTCAGAATTTGAGCAAACCCATGTGACATGGACTCAACTACGATTTGACTTTTCTTAGGAGCTAAAAATTTCTGTGGAATATGTTATTACCTATAATGATTATTAAAAGGTAAGTGGGAATTAAGTGTAGTGTTTCTTTAGAATAATGTAAAAGTATTGAAAATTTATGCGCACCTGTAAAAAGAATTTCTCCCTTTATTTTAACGGGTAATTTTGTTAAAAAACCATGCGGTATAATAAATAATGTTGGCCGTGAAAATGTAGTATATTTTAAAATGTATTTAATGTGGATACATATACTATTATGTGTGTGTAATAAAAAAGATAGATAGGAGTAGTAGGTAAACAAAGATAGATTTTCTAAGAGTACTTACCTATACTTCACTTGGCTCCCGTACCATTCGTCTTTTCATGGACGGAGGAAAACCCATAGGTCTAGATGAGCGTGGCAGGAAGAAAGCTCAATGGAACGTAAAAATATTTGCCCTTGATTTCCCTAACAAATATAAAACAAGCCGTATGGTAAATGTATACAGTAGCCTTATTTGTAGATAAGTAGTACCTAACATTACATTTCATTTGACATGTTTATCCTTCTTTACTCCACATATATCTTGAATACAGCAGAGCTGTGTTTATAGAAGAGAGAACTATGGCCAAGTTTTGGTGTGGACCTTTCTAATAATTTTCTACGTAACGTTACACACGGCTGTAGTTTTTCAAAAGGTTGACCGAAATGGAGGAAAAATTGACTTTTATGTGAAAACCCATTTGTGTGTAGGTAATTTTAAGTGAATTGTGCGGGGGTGAGAAAATACTTTGGTAAAATGCATGGTGTTAGCATTGCATCATTTGCATTTGTTCTCAAGCAGATTTGACTCTAGAGTAAAATTATTGAAAGAAAACATGGGTGAGAGAGGAAGTCATTTTGGGGGTTCCAAACAATTTTGTTCTTTTCACAAGCATTTTCTTCTTACAAAAGATACCCTGAAATTCTTAAATTTCTTTGGAGCGTCAAAATACTATGTATTTTAAACGTATAGACGTGTAATTAAAAAAATGTATTTTGTTGTGTGTGTATTATCCCATGAAATCATTGTCATAATAAAAAATTATTAAAGATGCCAAATGTAACGAGTTGTAGGTATCGGGAGTTGTGCCAAATTGTGCGTATCTATACAAATGTAGTTTTCCCGTTCAAAAAACAATAATCCTATTTTGTAAACCTTTACACACGTTAGAATCTTCTAGAGCCATGCAATTCTCATGTATTTTCAACAAATCTCAGTTCTGACGTGTGGGCTTTAATTTTACTACATACACTTCAGCTCCAGTAGTATCTTTTTTTTAAAGGAAATAACATTTTCATGCTATGGGATTTGAATTTATTGTCGATGGAAAATTCGAGTAAGTAATGAAGATTTATTAATAATAAAATTTATTGATTCCTATAATTTCTGCACTTACACGACGTTACGTAGTAAGAATTATTATTGAAGAGAAATTATTATTTCTAAAGCGGAATTTTTATGAGGGTGAGAATAATTTTTTTATTGTTCGTGTTTTCTCCCTTTAAATCACTCCTTATCTTTGTTAATAAGGGAAAGAGAGAACCCACCACCATTGCATGCGTTGAGGTCGTAGAAGTGCTACTTTGGTGGAATATGTTGGGTTGAATATGTGTGTGAAATGTAAAAAAAATGAAAATTTATACAATTTTTATGCCATGGCAGGAAAATGTAATAAAAGGGAACTCTGAAAATATTACCAATATAAATTAAATACTCCTGCCATTTAAACACATTAAAATTGAGGGCTCAAGGTTTGAACAACTCTCACGTCAAGATCAACATATATTGAAAGGAAGAAGATCCATAGGAATAAGTTATATTTATACCCGAACAAGGAATTGGATACCCGTGACCCACTAATAGAGGAAATCCCAATGGAGGATGAATCCCGGGCATGACCCAAATCTCCCGTCTCCCGAGAAACCCATCAAGTTTCCGTCGCCTTTTTTACCAAGGCAAGGCTAATTTATGTACAAATTAAAAATGAATCAATTCAATAGATATTTGTCTCATTTACTATTGAATTTACCAATGCAATGAGGAGACTTTTGAGACTCCCTGTTTTGACTTATTACTATAAATCCTTTAAACATTTAAATCCTATTTGTTTTTTCCATCATCAAAGGCTTCGTCATCTGTCCATAATGTTTACATTCTTGTGATAAAAGGAAAACTACAGGACAGAAAGAATTTTCAACTGTTTTATGCTCATGTAGACTAAAAAATCCATGGCTAAAAAAAGTGCTCCCACAGATAAATTGAGAGAGAGGAAAGGCGGAAGCGGCAGGAGGAAAAAACTAAAAGCGGAGTTGGCTGAAAAGTATCATCATTATTCAAACTTATCGTTATCACTTGATCTTTTTTTTGTCTCCAAACTTTTTTTCTTCTTTCAAACTATAAACTCTGTGAGTTTTTTTATATTACACACTATTCCATGGGGGATTCAACTTATCGGAACATTCATCAGCCCTGTCATCTTATTTTGTATGGGCACACACTTATGACACATGTAATGCGTCCGAATCAGATCATTTAGTCTCCTACATGAAATTCAACTCTATCGTATTGAAACGTATTAAAATGGGAAAAATCGATTTGGATATTATCATTTTCGGGAAATTTAAATTAATCGCTTGTTTTTCAATAATAATAGCGTGATTTTAAATAACAAGAATACAAGTCTTCCGCGCATGCGCATGAATTTAAGTCAACCTTGCAGTTTCAATTTAAAATGCATGGCAACGCCAGAAAAGAAAGAATCCAGCTTTGCTGTAAACAATTAATATATTTTAAAATTTTATGCCAACGTCAGTGAAACAATTCTCCAGCGATGCCATCCAGAAGGACTAGGCACACTTTAAACGGAAATCTGGCCCCTGATGGATTTTCTTGTAAGTGGGCTCATTTTGTAGATCTC
>JAQFXU010002766.1:0-19082 GCA_034693705.1 Spatulosminthurus flaviceps
TATCGGGTCATAAAATGTCACAAAATGTGCTTGGACTGACTGACTTTTTGGATGACGTACTTTATGGACAGCCCCTTATTTCATCTTCAGTATTTCAATATCCACTCACTATACAACTCTCGAACTCACAACTCCCACGATGGTCCTATAAAATTGTTATTGCACTAAAAATATCAACAACGGCACATGTCCCTTGTTGCCTATGAGGTTTAAGTGGGTATTCTCTTACAAAATATTTTGTCCTTTTTCTTGTTTACTTACAAGAGAGAGAGAGAGAGAGAGAGAGAAGAGCGGAGCACGAGTTAATGGAATTAACTGTGTAAATGAATTACATTATATAATCACTTTAATCCACACTTTCACAGGAGAGTCACACTTATGGACGTTTCTCTTTTACAGTCTGTAATAAGACCCACGGATTGTGTCAAACAGGAATGGAATGAGGAATGAGTGTGAGAATTGAGAATTCTGTTTATTACGAAAAACAACCTTCCAGGAGCAAATGTTTTACAAAGCACGGCTGCCGATAATAAATAACTTGATGGCTTGATTGCTCCCAAAGTGCTCAAGTTTACATTAAGAAATTCCTTGAGGAGAAAGAGAAGGCTGTATATTTGTATATAGCTATGTAAGTTAATGACAAGCTGAAACTATATAGACTATAGCAACATAATTTAATCTGGTACTATGACTGCGGTGTGCTGGACACACTATGTAGTCTGTTTGTATTATAAAATGTAACTTTGTGTATGGATGGACGTAAAATGAGAAAGTTAGCATATATGTATTTAAAGTTAATTGTACCACTGGGAAATAAATAGTTGAGAATAACGCGTGTGTTGAGTGTTGGTGCTCTTTCTGCCCATAGGGCAAGGCCAAGACTTGTAGGAATGTTCAGAATGTTGGTACAAACGTTTGTTTTGTTTTATGAGAACGAATGCAGGCTATACGCTAAAGCTGGAGGCTGTAGATTAGGCTTTGATGGGGTCAGAGTTAAGTCAGATATGGTTGAAAATAATAATAATAATTTTGTTGTGTTATGTAAATAAAGTGGTGTAATAACTAAATACGAGACGAGATGTATATACATGGTTTATCAGAACTTAATGCCGGTTTAGGGTTAAAGACTGGATGAAGGAGGGTTATAGTGTAAATTTATTATTGTATACATTGCCCGCAAGAGAGATAAAAGGGAATCTTTTCTATTTGGTCGGAAAGCTAGTGGGAGGAAAAAACGTGATAATAATTGAATAAAGGATCTCGAGAGCTAATGTAGAATCAATGCTCCCCATGGAATTACAACGGGAAGCATGTTTTTGAAGTATTTGTCGATATAAAAAACGGTGTTGCTAACAACAAGTTTTTCCTGGATTCCTGGATGTCATCATTATTTAGTTAATGGTTCTTTTTACACTTTAATGGGTGATAGAAATAGCGCCTGGAGACTGCGGCGTGTATAGCGGAGTTGATTATGTTGATGTAAGTATGTATGTGTTAGTGCGGCACATGCTGTATCTCATCGTGTGTATGTTTGATGTAAAATGTAACGTGGGGGCGAGTAGTGCTTATTGTTAGTGCTGTAAATTGTGATTTTAGTTATTGTGATTGCTGTTGTGGCTGCGGCAACAAAATCACGCATATGGTGATTTGTGGTTGTGGGTCCAAAATTGTTGTTGTGGTTGTGAACATCAATCACAATTTTATTATTGTTGTTAAAATTATTGTGGTTGTAAGTTGCATCCAAAATAGCAAAAAGTAGACGTTAGCTAGGATTTAGGAGATAAAACCTCAGGACATAATTCCCCCAACTCGGGTGACAACACCTCCGGTGATAATACTTCCAGTGATATACCCTCCGACTTAATACCTCCAGACCCATTCCCTCCAAAAATTCTCCCCTCTTATAGATTTATTCAATGACTTCGAAGAAGATTAGAATGATAATTTCGATTATGTCGGAGGGAATAACTTTGGAGGTATTATGTCGGAGGGAATAACTTTGGAGGTATTATGTCGGAGGAAATAATTTTGGAGGTATTGTCTCCTCGAGATGTTATCTCCGGACGTTTAATCTACCCGAGGATTTATCTCCGCGGAATAAGTTTCGGAGTTAATATGTTCCGAGGTGCTATTTCCGACCGCGGAAATTGTGGTTGTGATTGTTTCGTTGCTGCAATATGAATTTGTGGTTGTGATTTTTTTGTTGCTGCAGTATAAATTTGTGATTGTGAATAACAACAAAATCATCACAAAATGAACCACAAAATGCAACAATTTTGCAGCACTAGAGGGGCGAAGTTGGGGAATAAATCTACAGCTTGATACTTGATAGCAATTTTACGTTGTAGTTGTATAATTTAGATAAAGTAAAGTTAGACATATCTTGTCGATTTGTTAGTTTGTATAAGGCTATAGGAGAAGAATGCATTATAGTTTACAGCTGATGTAATATAAATAGGGTTTATTAGAAACAAATATATAATAGAGTATAAATAATTGACTTGTCCAACAACGAACTGTCAATCAAACTGTGTGCCGTGTGTAAATACGTATCCATCATTCCATACGGTAACCTTTGCATTTAATAACTGCTCGGTTCGCTCCATTGAAAGTGCACAGCACTGCATGATTTTCTTGTGATGGTTTTATTAATGACACACGAAATGAGATAAAAGGGTAAACTGGACACATTTGTTTGCTGCTGATCAAAGCAATCACATGTGCGGGCACATGGAACATGAATAAAATGCGGAGTATCATTGTGGTAATAACAATTATTATTATATTCATGATTTAGAGTAAGAAGCCCACAAAAATGTCTTAAATCGTAAACCTGCTTTAAATTAACGATCTATATTAATACTACGCTGACACTACCAAGGCTTACTTTGGGTATAAACAACTGAGTAACTTGCATAAATTGCAATTAAGTGTTTGCGGAATGCATGTGTACGCAAACAGTATAGTTTATATATACCTTCTTATGTATGCTTATGCTTCATGATTGAAGATCGTACTTAAATATCCATGGATACTAAAATAAGATGGGAGCTACGCAGTAGTTTAAGGACAGTTTGAGATTCCTCTGCGTTACATGCGTTCTCCCTGTTGGGGTGTAGGGTCAGGGCAATCTTATGAAGTCGTTTAATGAAAAATAGTTTTTCTTTTCCTTGAATCAAAGCAAATCTGTTTCATAATCCAACATAGGTACAATATTTTTTAAATTGTTTGAAAAGAGTAATTAATACGTAAATGACTTTTGCACTCAATATTACACTCCATTCTACACTCAACCCATTTTCAATATCACGAAATACTAGCAAAAGAACCCAAAAAGAGCATGAGAACCTTCAACCGAAGCCAAAAATCATAAATTTAAATAGCGCCCAACACGGGGGTTTCAAAATTTCATGAGTCCCACATGTAAAGGACGGTTTTGGGGGGGGGGGAATTTTCAGTTTTACTTTTAATCTACGTAATTATTGTTACCACAAAAAACTACGTTTATATTTTCCCACATATCCATAATTTTTGCTACGATTATGTAAAAAACGATCCCCTGTTTACCCTTTGTATTAAGAAATTTCTATCGGTCGGGGTAGTAGTGGGGAGGTGTTCTAACATTTTTTTTAAAATCCAAGATTCAGGCCAGGCGTTACAGCAAAAAGACTTGCCTTGTAAGCCCTTCACCCATACCATGTTAAAAACAACAGGGGCCTTATTCTCATTACAAAAATTATCGTCCGATCGCAATTTCAAAGTTATGTTTTTGAAATGTTTAGTCATAGCATTTAGTTACAAAATCGCGACTTACGCTAACGATGTCGAAAAAAATTATTGAGAATCACCTCCTAGTTCTCATAGGATCACTGAAGTTAAGCAACGTTTCACCCGGTTAGTACAGTTACTTGAATGTGTGACCGTTTGGGAGCCCCGGTTGCTGTTGCAATAACTTTTTTGTACTTTTCTGGGTCTTATTTGTGCTTTAGAAGCATATCAAATGTCTATTGCTAACTATTTCCCCCTGAATTGTTGTTATCTATAGTGATTTGGGATTTCTGTAATAATTTTACCCATGATACTTTTACCTAAACCTGTTATACTTTAGATGGTATTTCATAATTTCGGTTCACACAAGATCTAATCTTCTTTAGAATGTTCATAAAATACCTTGTTCTCATTATTTTATTTAGAAGCAAGTTATTTTACTGCAAATAATCAAAAGTCAAGTAAATCATTTATAACTGATTGCTCAAATTTGTTGAGTAAGAAATCCAGTATCCTACAAAATGATAATGATTGTGAAATCGCATCAAAACGGCCAATTTGGCAAAAAGTGATGCCAACAGCACCGGGGGTTCCCAAGCGGTCACCCATCCAAGTACTAACCCGGCCCAACGTTGCTTAACTTCAGTGATCGGACGAGAACTGGTGCTTTCAACGTGGTATGGCCGTTGGCAAAGGAGGAGGCTAGCCCTGTTACTCTCAATCTGATCGTGTTCCACGCCATCCAAAACTTGATTTTACCTGCAGGGAGGCTGTATATAAACTATCAAGGCATTCATTTAATTTATTGAAATTATGGGCGATTCCATGCAAAACAGTATGACTGCAGATGTGACAGTATGTTCTGTTGGGTTTTGACACAAGAGGGAAGCAAGATGGTTAAGATTTTGACTGAATTTAATTGAAATATCGCAAATAAAAAACGATTCTACGATTTTTCCAAAAAAAAATAAAATACATGATTGCATCCGTGGCGAGTCTGTAAAAACTGAGTATGTGGCCGGGTAATAACCGGCACAAGTGATGCATATGGAACACTTTTTGATGGCGTGGAACTTGAGCAGATTGAGAATATCAAGGCTAGCCTCCACCTTTGCCAACGGCCATACCACGTTGAAAGCACCAGTTCTCGTCCGATCACTGAAGTTAAGCAACGTTGGGCCAGGTTAGTACTTGGATGGGTGACCGCTTGGGAACCCCCGGTGCTGTTGGCATTACTTTTTTATATTTTTTCCTGAATTATTATTATCTATAGAGATTTCTGCTATAATTTTACCCATCAAGTTTTAGCCCACACCTTTACTAATTTAGATTTTAGATAACATGCCACGATTTCGGTTCACACAAGAACTTAACTATTTATAAGGCCTTAAAATAAATGACACATTTGGAAGTGAAACTACAGTAGGGTAGCAAAATCATCATTCTTATACATTGTATTATAATTATTATTGGGATGTAAATGTAGTCAAAATAATCAAGAAATTTATCATTTTTAGAAATTTTAGAATCAAGAAAATTATTTATAGTTGATTAATCTCTGATAGGTAAGATGTCCGTCCTTCAAAATGATGATGATGATGTATAAATCGCTACAAAGTTAATCGAGGTTCCTACTTTAACTACTGTCACTAATTTATCAGAGTTAGAAAGATAATTGCAAAAGTTTTGAGTGGCGTGGAAAATTGAATGTGACAACGGTAGCTACACCCTTCGCCAACGGCCATACCACGTTGAAAGCACCAGTTCACGTCCGATCACTGAAGTTAAGCAACGTTGGGCCGGGTTAGTACTTGGATGGGTGACCGCTTGGGAACCCCCGGTGCTGTTGGCATCACTTTTTGATATTTTTTCCTCAATTCTTATTATCTATAGAGATTTCTGCTGTAATTTTACCCATCAAGATTTAGCCATGCCTGCACTAATTTAGATATACCATAATTTCGGTTCACACTACCTGGAAGAGCTTTGCCTATGTATTTCAAGAAGGTGAACGCTGTGCTATCATTTGTTAAAATTTGAAAATATCAATCACCTCACAATTCACAGAAAGTACGAATTGTTTTGCTATTTGTTTTCTTATACTGTTGACTGCCGGCGTATGAGAAAATCATTCCATCTTTCAACGGTCATGATTATTCTTGCTCCTCTCCAAATATTTGCATCTCACAATCAGAACTATTGTAATATTTGTGAATACATGACGCATAGGTGCAAATCGTAGTTGTGATCGTTAATTGTATAATGTATATAGTTCACTCGTTTACTACTGTGAATAGCGACATTAACCCCGAGTGTTAATGTTACAAATTACAATAATTCTCTATTACTCTATTTATAATCCACATGATAATTGTGTCACAAAATTTTATTTAATCAAAAAATAATAACCCCATATCAGCAAAAAAACTGCCCTAGTTTCTGGAGTTGAGGAAAACCCCGGAAGATAATTTTATCACCTTTACCTATGGAAGCTATCGAGCTGATAACACCGATTAAGGTGGGGAATCTACATTCATATATTCAAAAACTAGTAAGCACTATTACGTCACTTTGCATAAAATAGCGCCAATGAGAATATTTCCCATTTCCTGTCATACAGACGAGTAAGTTTTCACACTCATGACTGTGATTCCATAGTCTTTTCTTTAAAGGATGGACACGCTGTTCGAGCATTGGCCAGGGTAAGAATACCTTGTTATTAATCCGCATTCAATGTGAACAAATAAAATTGGAAAAGTAGCTTAAAATCATTGTTCACATCGCGACTGATCCGGTTTGCCTTGGATACATACTGCCTGGTTCTCCTCATACTAAACTGGATACATGTAATTCCTTATTTTCAGTATATTTATCTTTACCCCGGTCTGAGAAATTCAACAATATTGGTGAACTTGAAGTAATTATTATTTTATTATTATGCCAACAGGAACGTAGAGCACTTGAAAATCGAACTGGAAACTGGTTATGAAGTATTATGAACTATTCTCGGATGGAATCACACCAAGGGTCGAGTTTTTTAACTTAATTCGGAATCCCCATTGACAGCTTAAAGCTACTTTTTTTTACTGAAATACGCGGACAAAATGCCAGCATTTCTAACAACGGGCGTTAGGATTGAAAATGGCAGCTCTGTCAAAGCTCACAATATTATTTCCATGATCTTTCGGCAAAGTGATCCTTTAAATAGCGGTGGAGATGGAGACAGCTTTGCAATGTCCGAAAGTCAGATCAGTCAGGTGGAATCATTTTGTGAAAATATCTCAGAATTAAAAGTAAGTGGCAAATAGTATAAGCTATTGTCTTGCAGAAACATTTTGAGTGTAGATGGTATTTTACTTGGTAAGAATGTTAAACATAAATTGCTGGTGCTAGCAAACTTTTCATGCTAAAATCCCTATGCTCCTAGGCACCTCTTGGCTCTTCTCGCAGAAGAAATATTATTATTTGCTTTTGCGTCACCCTCGTACTAACAGCAATGGTACTCGGTGGAGGAGCAATTATTATGTGGTCATCATCCGAACGAAAAAATTTCACCAGGACCAGGAATATCAGCAACCCAACAGTAATAAAAAAAATTGAACTGGACGATCCCATGTCTTTGCATCAAATGAAAATGGGTAATTCCAATGATGTCGGATTCTCTTTAAAACTTTCCCCCCAAAAGCGGGAAAAATGGCAGCGACTGGGGTCAATTGCGGCAAAAGCCATAGTATATGCTGTTGCTTTTAATGGACCATTTTCTCAGAACGATATTTTACACATTCTTGAAACATTTTCAAATGTCCAAAATCTAACATTTCATCTCACAAACTCCTTCTGCACTGCTCTGGACGATGATGACGTTCAAGAATCATTGACCTATGACCTGCCATTGAATCTGGATTCCTTACTGGCTTTAAAAATTGTGGGCAGCCACGACTGCGGACATTTCTATCCTTTTCTGATAAGACAACTGGAACTGGATATTCTTCATTTGGATTTTACAAATCTAGCAATTTTGTCCTACAATGTTGATGTTATAAGTGCGATTATTTCTCGTAATGAAAAACAACTACAAAGTTTAATAATGCGTGATATTACACTAGGACACGGATGTAACCTCTTTGAATACTCTAGTTTTCCACGAGTAAAAGTCGCCCACTTAACCTTTGCTAAAATTGATAGCTTGCATGACGTGGTCACGCAAACTATTAAAAACTTCCTAAAGAGTTTCAATTTCCGAGGAAAACCTTGCGATTCTGCGGTTGAAGACTGGGGAGTGACTGTAATTTGCGACTAGACATGTTGTTGTTGTAAATGACTGTTAGCTCATTATAATTTATGTATAGTCTTATGTTGTATTTAGTAAATCCAGTAGCTGTCCAAATAAATTTTGGTGTTTGATAGATTGCTAGATAGTAGATAGGACTGAAAATTAGATGGAATAGACAGAATATATCTCAAATAAATATTTTTACTAGCGTGTCTATTAAATAATAAAAATGCCAGCATTACATTTCCAACTTGGTTATTCCAACTTCCAACTATTGAACTCATGTTAGTTGAACTAATTCCTTTCCTCTTTGTATGCAAATACTTCTACAAAAAGGGATAATACTTCCAAATGGTCCATTATCTAAAAATATCAATAATTAAATTGAGCCCAGTACTTTTTACAGGGTGACAAAAACAAGTTTATTTCTTATACATAGGTCTTTAATCCCTTTTCCTGACAAATATCCAAGTTTACTTGCAATTTTCGGGATATAAAATCTACCAATAAATAACATTTTCATTACATTCTCATATATACTGTGTAAGTAGCTATACATATTGTAATTTGGGAGCAAAAGGATTTTATATATTTACTGTTTATCATATTTTATCTAAAAAGATATTAGGCAGGTAGAGAAAATTTACGCAACGTGTGTCCCTTATAAAACTTGTAGACCTTATAGAACGTACAGGTAGATGAAAATTTTGAATGCAAAATTTTGGTTTAGACGTTGTGTAAATTTTGAAAGGGACGAATATGTAAAAGGTTGCGTTATCTATCTAATAAGCAGAATCGTTTAGTTTAGTCATCCAATATGAATAGTTTGTTCTTGTTTCACAGCAAAACCATGAAGTATCTTTTGATAAAAGTAGACAAACAGAGGAATCCTGGATGAGGTTCAGAATCAGAACACAAATCGAAACGCATATTTTATTTTTACTCGTATATGGATCATTTACTCATAAAATGCATCCATGTGAATTAGCTTTTATAATACTTATTCTTATGTACATGTACATAGCTATTACAATATTTGGATTGAAAGCTATCTTATACCATTCCAACATTCCCAACGGAGAGAAAAAGCCAAATTATGGGCAGCATGACTTCGCTCTTTATCTCTATATAGGTGGTTAAATTCTACTCTTCATATCCAAAAAGAGTTGGACGCTTATGCAATGGATAAATGCTTAAGCCTTGTCATTAAGGAAAAATCTAAAAAGTTTTTAATAGAAATATTTTGTTCCAATATGAATACAATAAACACACAAAAAAAACTTCATATCTCACGCGCTACAAAAATATTTTCAAGTACAACTTTTTTTTCTCACAAGGGAACACATACTACATAGTGTGTTGAACACAACAAACATTTTTTTCACACGTATCATCCATGCTTTTAGCTCCTCTTGAGCAAATATCTCCCATGAATTTTAAGTATTGCACCTGACTCTGCTACCTCATAACATTTAGATAAGTATAGTTAACTCATAGTGTAGTTATTTAAATAATTTGTAAATTTATCTCCAGGAAAAACTCTTTGCAAATTATACAAGTACCAGCTATAATGTATAGATGCATTTAAATACCTTGCTTTTTAAGAGCGAAAAGCTCCTACGAAGAAAAAATTGTTGTCAATACTGTCAATTATTTTTTTCCTTCTAAAAGAACTGAAAGCAAAAAATTAATAATAAAAGCTATATACTTAGAAATATATACTTTATTGTAAAAGCATTAACCGGATTTTGTTTCCTTATGTTTCACAAAGGGCAATATATGCAATTAGAATGACACAACATTAATGTACAGAGCATATATAAACCACAGGAATTTTATTCCTTTCAGAAGCAATGTTATAGGCCAGCGGTGCTGAAAAATAATGTGCATACATAAATTCATAAACATTTTAGTAATTTGTTTAGCTAATGGTCCAGGCCTTAGCAACAGCATCATCATAATATATGATTCCATGAAAAAAAAGTAATTCCATATTCGTAGCTTATTATTGTATGTTTCTTAATTGAAGTCCTATGTATCTTGTTTTTCACGTCTGATTATGCACTCTTGAGACTTCTCATTGTCAGAGGCTCATGTGCAAATGAACTATACTATTTGAGAGTTAAAGGAGAATAAGAAAAGAACGAGTTAACCTTCAGTTTTTTTTATGCTGAGAGAATTTCTTAAATAATTCGAGAAATCCTCATGAGAAAAAAATTTTGGGAGATGATTTAATCACAAATATAAAAGCCTCCATGAGTTGCGTGAGTTATTATGAGGGTACAATCTGCATATTATTTCGTATTGGATGGAGTAACTAATTATTTTTAAACTTGTTCTCTTTTGTACGTGGTGGGTCCCATCATCAACTTTAGTCTCCCTGGCTTGCTATAAAAGTTTCAGCTCTCAACTCTCCAGTTTATACTTTGCTTAGGACTCTTCTTCGGTTGACAAGTCTGGTTCAATTCTGCTAAATTCCTTAGGACTTTTTGTGGTAAGTTGACCAGAGTATAAATATTAAAGGAATAATAATTATTTTGAGAACTAAAACTTGGATTGTAAATTTTAAATCAAGGGTGTTTTATTTTTCTTTATAGATTTGCGCTACCATGATGAGTAAACTCTATTTCGTTGCTCTTGCCTGTTTGGTCTACGGCGTTGCTCTCTCGGTTGCAATGCCGGCACTTGAAAATGTTGAGATTACTCAGCACGCCTTTAGAGATGCGAGAGGAAATTATCAGCTATCTTACCCAGTAAGAACCGTCAACGAACAAATTGACCTTCCAGACTTCCCCTTGAATGATGGTAACGTTGAGCAAGCTGTGCGTGCTATTGAAGTTGCCTTGGCCCGGTATAACCTGTAAACCACATTGTATTAGTTATTTCGTTTTTTGTACGGTAAAATAAATAATAATTATTGTTAATAAAAAAAATTCCTCGTTCGATAACAGTATCAAATTAATATTCAATACTTTGGATGTGTTTTTTCACTACAAACCGGTCTACTTAAGTTCCTTCCTCGATATATATTTATTTACCTTGTGTACTTCACACTTGGCTGCACTGCAGGCTAAAAGTTAAATGTATACAATTATTATGGATGTTATCATAAATGCAGCAAGGTATTTTTCACCCATGGCCAAAAAGTGACTAGAATCAGTTTTGAATAACTGGTAGAATTATTGGCATGGTAAATAATTATTATTGTCAGAGTGTGAAGAGAAAAGATGGAGTGGTTAAGTCTTCATTTATTTGTGGAATCATATTAATTGGCATATTTTGTAGGTGACTGTTTGAGCATAGCTACTTTATCTTTGCATTTGTTGCGAAAACTTTCTGCTCTGAAGAAGAAGGGATTTTATCTGAATCCAAACGAATTTTCCCGTGGATCTGAATACGATAGACGCAAGTAAAGCGATGACCATGGTTTCCCAAAATTGATACTTTCACCTCTGAGAATTTCGTTTCCAAGTTTGGATGCTACAATTAAAAATTTTGTTTTTTCAAATACACGCTGTGAATAAAGTTCCTAAAAACATTGTACCCATTTAACTAGTTGAGGACCAAACAAGTAAAACATGTAACTTACGTCAAAATAGAAACTTTGAGTTGTATGTCCATTGTCGAGATACTCAAAGTTTCCTAGGAACATCTCTACGGGCTGGTCATTAGAGTTCGTAGTTATACCCTGCGAGTGGATGAGATTATACAAATAAAAATAAGACTTAAACTATTGGTCAGTTGAACAAATTAGGGTCTAATTACACTAACTATATATACAAGAATAGTAATAGAGGTGAGCATATCGCACATAATTGTGAAAACAAGGTTTTAGATAATTTGAATGTTTACATTTAATACAAAGAGTTTGGGTGCGGACTCAATGTGCTTCTCCGGATGAGCATCTTTAGGCACATGTTCGTATGTAAATCCAGTGACATAAGCGGGAGTAGATAGACTTAACAAAAAATCTCCTTGTCCATGGTAGCAAAAAGCACTTCCAGGCATTACAGGCTGCCCCTGTTTCCCAAAGTAAATACATACAAGCAAATAATTATTATGGGTTGTTATAGGACAAAGCACAAAAATTATTTACATGATCGGGTACACCGTAATTATTGTGAGAACTAACGTTACAAATTCCCGAATATTTTGATATTTTTATGATAACAAGAAGACGGGAAACTAACCGAAATAATAATGGTGGGATCATCAACTTTCTGCTTCCGGGTACAGGTAAGGCCCTCAACATTTGTTGTTATACAGGCTCCCATTGTAGCCAATGCTAAATTCGCGTCGGGAGTTTTCTGGTTCCATCTAGTGCTACCCCACAATCCTGGGAAGGTTTAATTCATAGATGTAAAAGTTACTTTGAATTGTTGAATTGCAACGAGTCAACAAGTTATTTTATAATAAAACCAACCAATCAAGACGGTGAGTATCAATAGGCCAATAAAGCCCCAAAGGATTAAGTCCCTGCATTTAAAATTCATTTTAGTATTTTGAAATGACATTTCAATCCGAGCCCAACACCCATGCATCATGCATCCAAACATGTAACGATGAGACTGGCTGAATGGAGTTGAATAAAGTGAAAATAATTACTATGCAAAAATACTTTACCCATAGTAAGTAACACAGGGATCCTCATCACAGTCGCCTTCATCTACAGGCTCGCTTTCGCAACTATTGTTGTTAAGACTGAGGCCGCAAGGTTGACTGAAGCAGGTGGGAGGAGCAGGCGGACAAATAGGACAACTAGCCCGACTAGTTAAAGTAGACCGTTTCCTTCGCCCGCCATCACCCGAGCAGCTTGGCTGCCTTCTCGGATGGTCACCTAAATAATATTCCCGTATTTCATTGATTAAACATATCCAACGCTCCAAAACACACAGCTTATTAATTTTAATGTGTTTTACCCCTTGATGACATTCTCCAACTGCAATAAGTTTTCAGGTTCAAGTGCAATAAGTGTGACTGTCAGTGAAGTGAGTTTAATTCAGGGGTTTTGGGGACTTGGGGAAGCCTATAGAATATACGTTTTACAAAAAAATAGGATATTGCCAATACTACACCAACAGTGTCAACTTCCAATTGTAAATTGTTACAAAAATGACAAACTGGAATGTTTTCAATGACATACTATTACCTATAGTAGCAGGTATCCTATAGTAGCAAGACGAGTCATTCAAAAATGACTCGTCTTGCTACTTCCTACGCTGCGCTCATGCAGGATTTTAAAAGTTTTGTGTTTTTGTGTTTGAGTTTGAACTAAAAGTAAAAATAATAATGCTGCATGCTGGTAGAAGTTAACATTTTTATTATTATTGAAATTAAATTTGAAAAACGGGAAACTCCTATGGTGATTTGTTCACAAAATATACAACTTACAAACCCATATTATGGAGTGAGACCGCCGCCGATTTGTAAAAGGTTATTCACAGCAGTTGGTGTGTCTTAAAACATGCACATTCTGGCTAGACCCAAAGACGTTTAATAAAAGTGTGGATAATTAAATAAATAATTAAATAAATAATTGCTCTGAAGTACTTCGGGGATTAATGCTACAATTGAAGCGTGGGGCAACAATGGACTAACAATGAATCTGATCTATGAGATGCATGCTTTATGCTTGAAGAGTTCACATATCCAGAACAGAGTTTTAATTTTAAATCATCATTTATGCAGCCAGTACTTTTGCTGACGGAGATAGGCATGCTCCCAAGGCAAGGGTCGGCTGTCGGCTTATTTGCCCATATATGTCATATCATTTATTTGCAAATGCCATGACATTATTCAATATGACAAATATATTATAGTACATATAATATAATATTATTGTTTCCTAGTTATTTTTGCATAGGACTTATTGCCTAACCTTTTTTGATGCCAGACCCCTTTTTATCTCCCTAAAATCGACAATTTGATGACGATAAATGAGCTACTTTTTCCTTACCCAATTTGATTAGTAGTATTAGTACAATGAAATGGCATAGCCTGACTGATTCTGATTGTGACTATTGTGAGTTAATACGATGTTGAATGATTAAATGCAAACCTACCATTATGAACCCAATGATGAGAGTTTGAGAGGTTTCCTTGTTTGTGGTACTGAATTATTTCCCGGCTATATATTTCAGCGGATGAGCATACTGTGAGCTGGAATGAAATGTGCTTTAAAGTTTGGGTGCTCTGCAGTATCAATAATGCATTTTGTCATTGCTTGTTATTGAAAAATCCAAGATTAATAGTTCATAGCTTGGTGCTCTGCTGCTACATCATTTTTGTCAAGTAATGTAATATATGGCATAATCATATACTTTATATTTATATTTACTAAATCTGACGATTTATATTTTATAAACAGAGGTCCCATTCCCATACCCATATTATATTGTAGTAGTGCGGAGGCGGACTGTCGAAGGCCACAGTGAGATACGAGATGGGTGATTCTGCTCTCAGTCTTCCTTGCTTTGCGGCAAATTCAATTTAACCCATGTGGTTTTGGGAAAATAAAAACGTGTGGCAGCTTGCGGTTAAAATAATAACAGTGTTGGCCATTAAATTAAACTTTCAAAGAACTGCTGATTACAGGTAAACACTATAATAATTTTATTCTGTACCAATTGTAAGTATTTTGGCAAGTGTTACTGAGGTGACTAGTAAATCTGGGAGGTATATTTTAGGAGAGGTGGTCAGTTGGGCAATAATATTATTCCTCCTTGTTGTATTTTTACTCTGCGTGTAAAAAGTACGTCGTCCGAAAGTATGGAATAGGGAATAATATTTAGTAGATTGACCTCATGGAGCTTGAATAAAATTATTTTGTATGTATAAACAGGTAATCATTCATCATGGAGGGGGACGGCGACGGAACTCGAAAGAAGCCACATAGGAAATCCCTTGCGGGTCGGAAAGCAGAAAAAAAGAAGGGAAAGGAGGGGAATAACAAGTTTGAGAATGTTGATGCGAAAATTCGTAACCCAAAAGCCTTCACCTTTAATTCTGTGGTGAGTGCTGAGCGGAAGTTCCGTAGGACACAAGATATTGAAACTCGGAAGGAAAGAATTCCTTTGGTTGATAGGACTCCAGTGGAAGCGCCACCCTTTATTATTGCTATTGTTGGACCACCCAAAGTAGGGAAATCAACACTTTTTCAGAACCTAGTAAAGAACTATACGCGGCATGCCCTAAGTGATGTCAAAGGTCCTGTAACGATTGTATCTGGGAAAAAGCGTCGATTGACTTTCATTGAGTGTAACAACGATATAAATTCCATGATTGATGTGGCTAAAGTTGCTGACTTGGTTCTACTACTTGTTGATGCTTCCTTTGGATTCGAAATGGAAGTGTTTGAGTTCCTGAATATTTGTCAAGTAAGAGTTTCTTGAAGATATTTCTTTTATTGAAATCTTCCTTACTTTACTCACTGCAATTGAATTAGTTAATAAGATACTTGAAGTGATGAAAAAAAAACGTGTTTATTGAAACTGCAATAATTGTTTTTTATTTTAGGTTCATGGTTTCCCTCAGATCATGGGAGTGCTCACACATCTGGACATGATAAAAAACAAGAATACGCTTAAGAAAGTCAAGAAGACGTTGAAACATCGATTTTGGACAGAAGTATATGCGGGTTCAAAACTCTTTTATTTGTCGGGATATCATCCCTTGACGGAGTCCTATCCAAAAAATGAAATTCAAAATCTTGCTCGATTTATAGCTGTTATGAAATTTCGACCAACAGTTTGGAGAACTGAACATGCATATCTTGTGGCAGATCGACTGGAGGATTTAACCTCGCCAGAGGCCCTGCGAGTAAATCCTAAATCCGACCGTACAATAAGTTTGTACGGATATGTTCATGGAACATTTCTGAAACCGAGAGTATCAGTTCACATTCCTGGGCTTGGTGACTTCCGTCCTGAAGCTGTAACTGCCTTGGGTGACCCCTGTCCACTACCAATGAAGGAAAGAGCGTTAAAAAGATCGTTAAATGAAAAGGAAAAATTAATTTATGCTCCGTTCTCAGGAGTTGGAGGCATTGTGTATGACAAGGATGCAGTTTACATAGATTTAGGCGGAAGTCATAGTCATAATAAATCGAAACAGCAAGAAGATTCTACAAATTCAAATCCACTGCTTGGAGAATTGCAAGATTTGAAATCAACGCTCAATGAAAAAATGGAAACTTCGACGATACAACTTTTTAGCAACTCGCAAGCCATTACTGCTGCAGAGGTTGAAGATCCTGTTCAAGGTGTTGAAGATACGAGGGAATCCAAAAAATTAAAATCCAAAGATGATGAAGAGGGTGATATTGAAAGCGAGGACGACATTGAAGAAAGTGATAATGAGGAAGTCGATTTTAATCAAAATAGTTCCGATGAGGACACAGGAAGTGAAATGGAGGAGGATGGTGAAGAAGGAACTACAACTTTTGAGGATACTCTGGATGAAAAGATAGAGAAATCGAAAGCTAGAAGAGTGGAGGAAGCCGCTGATGCTTTTTACTCCCGATTTCGAAATCGCTCTATGCAAAAGATGATTTATGATGATGCTGCAGATTTCATGAACGTTACTTCTAGAGCAGACTTTGATCTGGCAAACTGCGCTGCACCGGAGGATGTAAATATAGACGAGATGGAGGAAGAAGAGTTAAAGGATTTGTTTGTAGGGGGAGACTATGCTGAATCTGCCCAGAAACTTCTGGATGCTGATGATGATGACGATGACCCTTTCGGATTCGGGAATGACGATGGGGATGTATTCGGTGATTTTGAGGCACTTGATGGTGCAGGTGATGAAAATGGCGAAGATATGAATGTAAAAAAGCCAAAAGAACCAAAAGAGGAGGTCTCCGAGGAGAAACGCGCCGAGTTGAAAGAAAAATTGAAGGAGAAGTTTGATATGGAGTATGATGATGGTGGCGACAAGAACTTTTATAAAGACTGGAAGAGTCAGGTGGAAGAGCAAGGAAAGGTACATAACATTCGTTTTCGTACAATTTAACTAAATTATGTGTTTGTAAATGGAGTTAACCCAACTGTATGACTTTTTTAAGCTAATGGGAACTATTGATTTTTTATTTCAATTGTGTTTGTTGTTAATAACACAAAATGCCATGTTGTATTTGTAGATTAACCGTACGTTTTTTGACAACATTGACGACCCTAAACTCCTACAAGAGTTACAAGGTTTGCCACCAGGAAGCTACGTTAGAGTGGAGATTAGTAAAATACCTTGCGAGTTTGTTCAAAATTTTGATCCTCAACGAAATTCGCCGTTGGTAATAGGATCTTTAGACACTCCTAATCAGGAGACTCAAGCTGTCGTGCAAGCACGTGTGAAGAAGCATCGGTGGTTCCCTAAAATATTGAAAACACGTGACCCAATAATTTTATCCGTCGGCTGGCGACGATTTCAGACAATAGCCTTGTACTCAGTCCATGACCATAACATGCGTAATAGGTAATGTTCTGAACCGTAAAACTTATTCAAGTATCTTGTGTGAAGACAGAAGAGGTACAATTCGTTCATCAGCATTCGTGTATTTAGTGAATTTATTTTTTGCTTTTAGGATGATCAAGTACACTCCAGAACATTTGCATTGTGTCGCTAACTTTTATGGCCCTATGACGCCCCAAGGAACGGGTATTTTGGGGATTGCCCCCCACGGTTTTGAAGGTTTCCGCATTGTTTTAACTGGAGCTATTCTCGACATGGACAAATCAACAGAGCTAGTAAAGAAGTTGAAACTGGTTGGTCATCCATCTAAAATATATAAGAAATCAGCCTTTTTGGAAGGCATGTTCTCATCCCAATTGGAGGTAGCGAGATTTATTGGCGCAAAAATTAAAACTGTGTCTGGCATAAGGGGAGTAATTAAAAAGCCTCTGCGAACACCACCTGGAGCTTGCAGGGCCACCTTTGAAGATAAAATTTTAGCTAGTGGTGGGTCACGTAAAATAAATGTTAATTGTAAGCATTCGATATTGGTTAAGAAGCTTAATATAAGATAATAATTATATAATTTCACTATTTCAGACATTGTATTCTGCCGAACGTGGGCTCCAGTGGATGTGCCGAAATTTTATCTAAATATTGCCAGCCATGTAACTCAGCAGTTGCGGTTGGTAAAAACCCTAGGCCAGTTAAAGCGAGAGCGTGCCATTCAGGCGGAGCCAAATCCTGACAATTTGTACACACCAATCGAGAGACCAGAAAAAGAATTTAAGCCGCTTCAGATTCCTAAAAGCCTTAAAGAAAAATTACCTTACAAGGACCGACCAAAAATTAGAGAAAAGTTGAAGAAAGAATTACGAATCGCAGTCATTAAAGAACCTCACGAACGAAAGGTACTCGAATAATAATAATTAATAATTATTGATGACTCGCACCTCCTTTACAAATTATGTATATCACTTCGCACTTGATCTCTTTCGGTTTTTCTATTTATAACATTTCTTTCATTATAATTTGGTTTTCTAAAATTTTTCTAGATGGCTGAAAGTCTAAAAGTCATGAAGGAAAGGGTAAAACAACGAGAAGCTAGGGAGAAAGCAGACAAGGCTAAAAAAGCCGTAGAACGGACTAAGGTTTTAAAGAAAGTTGAGGAACGTCAGACGCATCGCCAGAAAGAGCTTCGCAAAAAAATATTCCGTACTTTGGGTCAGATGAATAAGGGTAACGCTGATGCAAGTGGAGGAAGGAAGAGTAAATTCAGGAAGAAACGTTGATGTTAGCATTCTTTAATTATTAACTTGTTAAAATGTTTTCAATGTGTTACTGATTTTGACCTTTTTGAGTAAAAATATTCAATACATACAATTTCATAAACCAGTAAATCATGCCCAAATAATATTCGCATAGCACGATTAGTTTTTCCAACACTTGTAACGAATTTGGTCACTCAATTCGGAGTTCACTCTGGCATATGGAGCACTTATGTTTAATTGCGTGAGGCGATTAAATTGGACCGTCAAATAGCATTCAGTGGAGTGAAATATGCGAATAATGAATGTAGCAACTGTAGCTTCTC
>JAQFXU010002767.1:0-19072 GCA_034693705.1 Spatulosminthurus flaviceps
TCGGGTCTAGGATAACTCGTCCAGCACCTTTTGGACGCAAATTTTCGTCCAAAATATTTTCATCCAGAAAATGTTTCACCCAAAATATTTTCATCCAGACATTTTTTCTTCCAGAAAATTTATCGCCCAAAATATTTTCGTTCACAAAATTTTTCCACCAATATTATTTCATCCAGAAATTTTTTGTCCAAAATTATTTCGTACACAAAACTCTGTCGTCCAAAATTATTCTGTCCACAAAATTTTTCGTTCAAAATTCTTTCGTCCACAAAATGTTTTGACTAAAACTATTTCAACCCGGAAAATATTTTGTCCAAAACTTTTTCGTCCAGAATTTTTTTCTTTATCAGCGTTTTGAAAGTTAACCTTGGGTCAAGTTTCGTGCTTAGTTGTTTGATTAAATAATTGCCTCATAAAACCTACATGGCCCATTTAATTTAGATATTTACATGAGAAATATTTTCGAAGTGGACAACTTAAATTTATATATCACCTTAAATTTGACAATGCAAATTGACAAGAATGTTTCAAACATGGAAAAGACTGTTGTAATTTACATCCAGAAACTCGTTTGTAGATTTCCTCACAAAATTATACCCGGCAACTTTTAAACCGCATAAGTTATAATTACAAGCAATGTATATTCTGAACATTTTTGCCTTTCAAAGTTGTTCCATATCTCTTTCATTCGTCAATTAATACGGAAGGTGGAACCCCCTGACTGCATCCTAATTCCCCATGTTCCCCTAAAATGGTGTAATGGTAGCAAATTGGGAGAGTAACGAAATAATTCAAGAAAAAATTCTCTGTTGTGATGTTTTTCAACTAAAATTTTCAAATCGAACTTTGGTGCAACCTGGCATTGAGTTTCAAGTACTCCCGATTTCCCCATAAGGGGAACATGGGGAATTTGGATGCAGTCAGGGGGTTATACCTTCGGTATTAATTGACACATGATAGATATATGGAACATTTTGAACGGAAAAAGAATGCGCTTTCAGAATATACATTACTTGTAATCATAACTTATGCGGTTTAAAAGTTACAGAGTATCAAAATTTTGTGGCGGAAATCTGGGATTAAATCTACAAACGAGTTTCTGAAACTTTTTACAACTTGTAAAAAGGTTCAATGTTCCAATTAATTGTATGTATTCACACCATAATTATTATTATAATTCACCATAATTATTAGGAAGCTAATCCTACATGTAATTTACCTTCTTTCTTTACTTGACAAATTATGTGAGGACATTGCTCGCAGTTGAATATTTGGTAGATGATGAATTTTATGGGACGAAATTTATTTCTGGACGAAAACGTTTTGGAAAAAATTGTTTCCTGGTTGAAATAGTTTTGGACAAAAAATTTCTGGACGAAAACGTTTTAGAAAAAATTGTTTCCTGGTTGAAATAGTTTTGGACAAAAAATTTCTGGACGAAAACGTTTTGGAAACAATTGTTTCCAGGTTGAAATAGTTTTGGACAAAAAATTTATGGACGAAAACGTTTTGGAAAAAATTGTTTCCTGGTTGAAATAGTTTTGGACAAAAAATTTCTGGACGAAAACGTTTTAGAAAAAATTGTTTCCTGGTTGAAATAGTTTTGGACAAAAAATTTCTGGACAAAAAAATTTCAGGGTGAAATAATATTGGTCGAAAAATTTTGTGGGCGAATTAAATTTGGACTAAATAATTTCTGCGCGAAAATATTTTGGCCGAAAAATTTCGTCCAAAAAGTACTGGACGGAAATGTCTCTGGACGAATCTTCCGGCTACGGGTCAGTCAACTCAATGTGGTAAGGTGAAATCGCTAATAAGGACAAATACTTGACTCCGGTAAGCTCTAATAGCTTCAAAGTGGAGCTGCAAACGTTTGCAAAAAAGTGATTTTTAGATGTTGGAACTCGTGAAAGTTAAGTTTCCAGCTTGAGTAATTGCTAAACAGGATAAATACAGAGTTTACAATGTCTCCTGTGAGTTGTAGCAGTTGAAAAGAGAAACCAAAAATTTTCGCTAAAAAAAGAGATTTTTGACGGGTATGGGACTCGTGAAAATTCTAAATTCCCAGCTTGAGCGCCATTTAAAATTTTGAATTTTTGATTTCAAGCAAAAATTCAAAATTTCACGATTTTTTAAATAATTCAAAATGCGATTGCAGGACATATTTTGAAGAAAATTCGGAAATCGACGCGTTACAGCAGAAAGACTTCCCTTGTTAGACAAGAAAAACTACAAATGTGGCTGGAAATATTTATTACATCTGTAAAGGGATAAAAGGCAGTGATGTTCAGGTGAACGGAGCTGGCTGAGGTTGGCACTGCATTGTCCCGGAAAGATTATGTGTAGGTTCGAGTCCTACCAGCCTCGTTTACATTTTACCTCTCTCAGCCTCCCACATGGGTAGAAACTCTCAAAAGCGATCAACGCAACTTTCGGCCTCACTTTAGGGGCGGCCGAAAGCACTGCAACATTTCTTTATTGCTCCCCTAGGTTCCACCTTGGACGATTAGGAGTAAAGTATTAATTTGGCTGTGCCCTAGTCGTCTGCTGTAAAATATGCGCATGTGCAATAACTCAAAACAGCTAGAGCGCGGCCGCGGGCCGTGTTTGAGTTCTTTCCTATTCCGTCTGACTTTCAGCCACGTTTGAGGCTGGGTTTTTTAGTGTATACAAATAATGTATATTTAAACCGGCGACAGCCTTCTCTGATTATGAGTTTACTATTTTTTTTAAATAACGAAACTTCAGTTCCAGTAATGGTAAAGATACGGCTACCACGTTAGTAAAACCAGCAAGCTATTGATCATATGATCAATCATTCCCTCCTGGGTTTTTCGAGTGCAAATTTCAAAACCACCGACCTTCACCCCAATTACTACCATACATTCGATTTCTTTCAATAACATTTCTCTCTTATCCATGTTAATCCTACTCATATAGCCAGGCGGCAATAACTGCAACTCCCTTCGAATGGTATCTCTGATTTTGTCAGAGGTAATAACCCATTCGGAGATTATCCCACACAAACATACAACTACTCCAAAAACCATGAAACCAGCGAGGGATGGAAATAAAAGCAGTAGAAGCGGGTGGAGAATAGCATGAAACTTCAAAGAAATGTACAAACACCCCACGCATTTAGCGACGATAAGGACCAGGCCAAAGGGTAGAATCACGTCTGACCAAAAGCATGTAACGAGTATCCCAAAAATTCGGATGTATTTCAACCTTTTGACGCTTTCCGACAAATCCATTAATTTCTCCGCTATTGGTTTGTTTTTGAAAGATCTGCACAACATTTAAAAGTTATTTTTCTTACAGTTCTTTAATTTTATGAATTCGTTTACCTGTGAACGTCGTTTAACCAGACCGAGACTGCTATCACGGTTATTACGATCGGTCGTCCTAAACCCAATATGACATTTATATGAAGCCACATTACGAAAGCTTCGGTAATGGCGAGACTCAAAGACAGACCTACTCCAAAAGGTTGAAAGGAATGGAACCAAACCGCGACACGAAACATCTGGCCATGAGGATTAACGAAGAAAAGCACCATAGCAATGATTGGAATGAAGCAATGACAGAGTGTTACGTGTTATGTACGTGAATGTAAATGATGGGCTAACGTTCGTAACGGATCAAAGATGTAAATGGGATGCGTGAGTCAGAGGTAAAGTACTGCCAAGTGCAAAGGTACTCGCAGGAACTTGAGGTTTAGGTAAAAGTGTTTATTCGTGAATCAAACAGAACTGAGGAGGGAATCAGCTCCTGAGAGCTGATCCCAGTGGAAGGTCGGAGAGAGTCCGAGCGTCGTAATCGGAATCCTTCTGAGAGCTTGAGCTCTCGCTCTTATACACAATTTCTCATGATTCAATACATTCCAATAAATGTTATTTACTCTGATCATTTCACAATAGCTAACTGAATGATGTCATGCAATGCACATGCACAACATACGCCACTCAAGAAAATCAAACTAAAGGGGTGAGAGTACCATTTCTTGATGAAGAATGTCTGAACCGAGTCGATTTCATTCAGAACTTTAACTACCGATTCAGGCTTCTGTATCGATACGTTAGTCATCATGAGAGAGAACGCGCCGATTATTGCAAAAACCAAATGCAAGGAAAACTGAAGGTCAACTCCATGTACCCTGGTGTATTGAACGAAGGCGACCCATTGTATGCCACTGTGTAATGCTAAAAGCCCCATCATAATATAAAAGGCCTTTGTCACGTGAACTTCGAATCTTCTTGATTCGTTCCTCCGGAATGGGATGCACTGGAATTGGTGGCCCAATCGGTAGAGAAAATTTGCCTCATTTACATTTTGAAGTGTTCTCACCAGAGAGGAATCCATTGTATATGTTTATTTAAGAAGAAATTTAGATTTAACCAAAGGATATAAAGAAAATGGAAAGAATTCTTATTCACGTATTGCTTCTGTTCTTGCTGCTACTCAGAACTCGTAAAAATGTTTTCAGAGCATAGAAGGCGAAGTTAATGTAAATTGCTAACGGAGAGATTGAATTTCAACTATAGACAAGAATTTTCAGGTCAATTCCTAGTTCTACTACTCTCAATAACGTACTATCGTCGACTTAGCCTTGTACTCTCACTCTCTCTTCTGAATTCCCGAATTAGATATTTTCATGTGTATGTGCACGTGCGAGAGGCGAGAGGTTTAACATGAAATAAGAGGACCAGTAAACTTATGATATTTTAATTTACCCAAGGGAGACTGGTTTGTGTTCCATACCTGTTTCTATGAGGTACCTTAATACTGCTTTAATTAAGACAGCAAGCAGACCATATTTTCTAGTCTCACGGTTGTTTGGCTTAACGTGTTTAGTTCTATACAATGGATACAAAAGTAATAAGAATTTTGTGCTGGACTTTTTTGAATCGGTTTCATTTTATTGACGTGCTGTTGCTTCTATTCCTGTACCTTAATACTGCTTAGATTAAAGCAGCAAGCAGTCCATGTTTTTTAACTCTATGTACGTTTGGCTCAACGTGAGTTAATAAGGATGCTTACACCTTCATAGTAGGATACACATAGATGCTAAAATAAGATATTATTGACTTCAAAATGTGCATTACTTAGTTCATGAAGCACATTACTGAATACAATACTGAAGAATATTTCTCAACTACCTGTGCACTTAGGTAAGGAGGCAATAATTGATTAACTCAGCCTTTTCTTCTCGGACCAAATTCTTTGTATACATGTTGAACTGGGCAGTTATAAACAGGAAAACTCCTTTATATAATTATTAGGGGTTTATAAGGTATTGGTATTAGGTTCTCATAGTAAAATTCGCCATAAATGAAAGCCATTTAACTCTTTGTGAATTTGGCCAGCTAATTTGAAAAATTTTGTTTGCACTCAAGGGTGATTTTGCTATCAAGAGTCAGGATATCAGGAATCCATTCGATATTAAATGTATTTAAGGGGACATCTGGTTTTATCCAACGGATACATAAATATTAAAATTTTGGATTTGATTATTTTGAACCGGTTTCTAATTTTTATTGACGTGCTACGTGCTGTTGCTTCTGTTCCTGTAGCTACTCATACTCGTTTTCTGGTGAAAGTAATGAAAGAGAAGTTTATGTAAATTGCTAACATACAGGGGTATGAACAAAAACAAGAACAACACATTAGAGCAATACTATAAACAAGTATTTCTCAGGGACAGTATCTATTTTGACTACTCAAGATTGGGTATTATGTCGACTGAATTCCTGATTTACATATTTCCAGGTGTGTTTGGGGCTGGGAGAGGTGTAACTTGGAATAACTTAATCTAAGGATTGATATTCTATGGATAGCTTAATTTACCTAAGGGAGGCTGGTTTGAGTTGCTGTTTCGAAGGTACCTGAATGTATTGCTTTAATTAAAGTTGCCAGCAGCCCACGTTTTATGGTTTCACGTTTGGCTCAATGTGATTTAAAAATTATGCTTACACCTACATAGTAAGATACACATACATACATGCTAAAAACTAAAATAGACAGTTAGCGCAACCACTTACGTATCTCCCGTATAAAACTTAAAGCACTTATAGAACGTATAGATGAAATTTTTACATGTAAAATTTTGGTTTATACGTTCCATAAGTGCTATAAGTTTTATACGGGACATACGTAAGTGGTTGCGCTAACTGCCTAATATTGTTGACTTCAATATGTGCCTCCTACGTTCATAGCACACGTGATTTATCGGAGAATATTTCTCAACTAAACATAATGTATTTAGCCAAGCTAGGAGGCAGTAATTTACCAAAATACATATCTACATCTACAGCCTTGTCTTCTCTGATTGTGAGCAAATTCTTTTTACACGGTAAATTTGGCAGTTATGACAGGAACTCCTTTGTTAAATCATTTGTGTACTAAATGTGGATGAGTTATGAGGTTTGTACATGGTATTAGGTTCTCATGATTAAATTCATTGGAAATAAAAATCATTTATTTTCTCGTAACTTTAAAGCATGTTAGTTTGTAATATTTCTTTGCATTTGAGGACTATTTTGCTATTACGAGTCGAAGAATCTATAAATAGGAGTGGAAGAGTGAAATTGGGGCTACCACCAATTTCTTCTTCCGTCCACCCTCATCTTGAGGATCGACTGATTTCTGGATATTTGAAATATCGACACTAGGGGTGACTTGTAATTGACTGGATGGTTTAATATAGAAATACTTTGTTTGTTAAGTTCTTTGAATTTAAATTCAGCCCCTACAAACATTCGTGGTATGTTTTCACGGTACATAAACAACTGATGTCAAACGTCATACTTAGGGTTAGGGTACACGAACAGAATAGTAAACAATTTGGATTTTTCCCGTCCATACTATTTCATTTTTCCAAAATATGTAAAATAAAATAAAGTCAAAGTTCAACACAGTTGGCCGAAAATCCACCAAAATTTTGATCTCGTTGACCAAAGTTTAGAACATATATGCCTTCGTCAGATGAGGAGAATACCAAAAAATTTACCATAATGGTTTCAAGCGAAAGTTTGACCACTAAAACTGTACAAGCTGAGGAGGTACCAAAATCTAGCTTAGAAAAAACTCGAAGTGCTGGATTTCCTAAATTATTAATTTGAACGTGTAAGGCAATTTTGAAATTACGAAATGTAATTTGTAAACATCCCATTTATTCTCGTAGTGGCAATATAGCGTTGTTGCCCACAGTCATTAAGGCGGCACTTGCATTAGCACTTTTGCCTCTGCAAGTCTTCCTTGATGCTACTTAATCTGTCTTCACATGTAATTATTTGAAGAAGTCGCATCGCTTTACTTTTTGCTTCTAGTAGTATTTTTTAAATGTAAAATGATATCCTTGGGAAACCGAAGATTCAAATGTGAAGCATGCATTTAATTCTATCGTCGATCGATTTTCCTGCTGTTACCTGTTAATTTCAAACTGAAAGGGACAACAATGGACAAAATCACATAATTTTTATTAAATTAATTGATGGAACTGGAATAAAAAGGGCAGAGTGTGACAATTTCCTTGAAAATTGTCACGTTTCTAAAAAAAACGTTTCTACATTACGAATAATAGAGTCTAAAAATTTTAAAATTCACGTCAAAAAATACGTGTCGACCACGTCAAAATGAGCTCATTAAAAAGTGTCCCGGAAATTCAAGAATTTCTCGTAAATCTAAATTGGACGGAACCTCCAAATGAGCCGATTCTCAAGAGTTTGTGAGTTAAATTAAAATTTGTCTTTGCTATTTTCTCCAAAAAAAATTATATTAAATATAATGCTCTAATTGATGTAATAATTATTTCGATCTTAGGCTTAAGGAAATACATTTAAAGGGAAAAGAAAATCCTCCCGTGGATCTATCGCCATTAGGAAAAGTACTTCAGGATCAACTATTAAACCTTTCGGATGAACTCTCAGAAACTGCCCTTTTAAATCTCCTGCAATTTTTGAAATTGATTTCAGAGGATCCAACCCACAAAGTCTCCTCAGTTCTCTGTCCTCCTCAAACAATTTATATATTCTCGGAGAAAATATTCCCTCAAGTATCGAAAATAATTTCAAAATCCTCCGCCGCCTCGGACAATGTCTCCAGTCAGAGATCCTCGTCGTTGTTGCATAAATCAGTGAGGATTTCTTTGAATCTTGTAAAATCCTTGGAGATTGACAAATCAAAAGATGAGACTTTGCAGAAATTTGGACTGAATTTTTTGTCGTTGATTAATTCTCATCCCATGGCAATTTTGGATGTTAAGTGCAATGCTGGGTTGATAATTTCTCATTTGAGCCCGACTTCCTTCTTAGATTTTTGTCTGGAAGAAATTTGTAGGAAGAATGGGGAGGACCCCATTTTTGAATCCACATTCCAAAGTTTAGTGTGGGAGTTTTTGCGGACGGATTACGTTAATAGGGCTAGCTTTTGTTTTGGAGCTTTTGGAACTCGGAGTCAATTCTCCAAAGAATTTATGACGAATGTGGCCGAGGCAGTGCTACTTCAGTCGGAGAGTAATAGGTTGGAACTACTGAAACTTGTCTTATTGCTGTTTTAGTTAGTCTATTTTATTATTATACTGAATGAAATATTTTTATTTTGTAGCACTAAGGAAGCTGTGAATTTGGGCTCGGGCCGTGTTTTAGAAATCTGGATGGATAAAGTCTTGAAATTTCCGGACCTGTCGGCACTACAGGAGATTTTTCCATTGATAGAAATATTTATTTTTACGTACATGGCGGGACACATTGATGCTGTGAAGAATTGTTGCAGAAACATGCTGAGCAATCTGTCTGTTGTTTATTCTCGCTTGGATCAATTGAAGGTTTCAGAATTCTCATTATTAGAGGATTTGCTGGTCAAAATCCTTGCGAAACCGTACCACGTTAAGTGGGTATCTTTGGCGGCAGTGACTAGAAATAACCCGGAAAGTAGAATTTTGACGGAGATATGGAAAGAGCCAGCAGAGAGTCTACTCTGTTCAGAGAGGACGTTTAAAAATGCGGTAAATAAGAAGTGAAAAGTTGAAGCAAATAATTTTTGTTTAAAATGAGTTAATTGTAAAACATTTATTTTTGTAGGCCACTGATGTGTATCTATCTCTGATGAAGTACACATTCGAACCAACGTCGGCATGGACTGAGACATGGCTATCCCCTTTGCTTAAAACGCAGGAGTCTCAAAACAATGAGTCCAATTGGTCCCAAAAGAAATCGATACTAACGAAAGCGATGGGTTCATCAAAAAATAAAGCAATACAGAAATGTATCTTGAGTACGGTCATCAATGCAATGAATTGTGGTCAAGACCTTCCAACTGAATCTTGGCTCCTTATTGTGGAGTGCCTGAAAATCGGGACAGAACTGGGAGTGGAATTGGAGGACGGGAATGTTGTTAAAGAATCCGAAAAATTCCGGGGAGTACTTCCAAGAAATATTTTTAATAGTTGGACTTATCATTCCAACCCACAGATTAGACTTGCTTCATTCTCGTTATTGATCGATACAAAAAAAACTTCGGAAATTTTTTCTGCACAAGATTTTGAAATTTTAAAATCATTGCTCAAGTATAATCTTGTGAGTCAAAATCCAGCGTTTCGGCAACAGTTCTTTTCGTATTTTAAAAAGGTGAATTTCGATTGCATGAACATTATGAAACGAAAAATAAATGTATACCAATTGTAGATCTGTTTGTTGTCGTTATTGAAGTATTTAATTAGAACTAATGAATTATTTCATAGCTTATGCGAAGATTGAAGGATGGAAGAAGTTTTTGCACGCGCCAGAAAAGATCGGAAGATGTTGCAAATTATGATAAATTCGTGCAGTGGATGTGGTTGTTTTTTACCCGAGACGGTGTATTTGTTGGAGCAAATTTTAGTCGCAGATGTCAGTCTTTGAATTGTTTGGTTGAGTTGCTGCAGAATTTCTCCGTTGAAAGCTTACAGGCTGTGATGAAACCGGACGAAGGACTTGGTTTGGTGAGGTGGCTTGGTGATTCGTATGAAAATAATAAAATATTTGCTGTCGAGATACTGAGTCAACTGAAGATACCTCAGTTTCATGTGAGTAAAAATAATAATGGTAATTTATTGAATTGAGCAGTTTCAGAAGCTCCACTATTTTTTATAACTGAAATCCTAGGGATTAAATTGCAAACGAATTTCTCTTTAGGACCAGCAATTTGTTAGCGGCACCTTAAGCACTGCTCTGACACTCATTCAAAGTGTGAAACCACCTGAATCAGTCACTGGCAGATATTTGCTCCTTCTTCTTCTGAAAGCCTCGCCGCTTCTCTACCCTTGGAACATCCTCCGAACTCTACTTACCCAGTTTGAGCAGATTCTGTACGCGCTTCAGAGGAAATCAAAAACTTTAT
Organism: Spatulosminthurus flaviceps; assembly: GCA_034693705.1. Lineage (NCBI taxonomy): Eukaryota > Metazoa > Arthropoda > Collembola > Symphypleona > Sminthuridae > Spatulosminthurus > Spatulosminthurus flaviceps. The sequence goes on from JAQFXU010002767.1 coordinate 10,378, forward strand.
TAGAAGTCTCCTCAACAACCCCTCCTTACGGTTTGATTCGAGCCATCCGCCTAATATTTGACACATACAAGAAGGAATTGATTCAGGAGGCTGCAACTCAAACAAAAAATGCTACACGCCCTATTAAAAGCGGGAGCTACCCTTTTAACTTTGATATACTCCAAGAATATGCTACTAGATTGCTAAAAGCCTGCTTGAAAATTAATGAAATTTTATTTCCTGTGCTTGGGGATGCAGCACCTGAAGGTTTCCTTCCGGATTTGAATGATAATGCTGACATCACCCCAGAAAATTCTAAAATTGTTCGTTCTTTAAATGCCCAAATGTTATTAGTGTCTTCGTGGAGGTCAATGAAGGAGATATGTATTTTATTGACGGAACTTTGTACAAACTTCCCTCTGGAAGGCGAAGACGCCTCACAAGTGAAAAACTTTATTTTTACCTACACTCAAGTTAAATCAATAGGGGAACATTTGCTGTATTTACTTTTGAACCTAATGCATCGAGGAGTGTTTGAACAAGTTTTTGTAGGTTTCAAAAGTTTAACAGTTAGATTAAAAAAGTCTAAAGCTAGGAATATTCAGAAATTAAGTGAAGAATGGTTAGAGGACGTAATGGTAAAAGTTCAAGATAAATGTACAACAAGAAGGAGCGCTGGTCTTCCCTTTGTTTTTCAAGCCATCTTAACTCCTGAAGTGGCTAATGAAGCTGTGATGAGTTATTGGATGAAGAAACTTCTGGAACCCGATGAGGAATTGAGAAGCATCATGGCAGTGAGAATTCATTCTATGAATGTGCTTAGGGCCCTATTTAGAGATTCTAACTTTGCGAGGGCAATCATGGAATGGGTACCTAAAGGGATCATGCTAGCATTTCATGCACTCAGGGCGAAAGATTGGGCAGTAAGTTGGCAGATTTATTTACTATTTTTATGTCACAAAATTCTATGAAACTCTAGTGGAAACTATTATTATCGTTGTCAACAGGAGCAAAACTCAGGGCTGATGTTGTACGGTTCCGTGATCCGCCGAACGTTTGGGCCAAACTTGAATCTAATGAGTGCTCCTACATTTTTCCGGAGATTTCCAGAAATGTATGACTTCTTATTGGAGGAAATTAAATCTGTAGCATGCATGTTCAACCAGACAGGAAGAACTTCCCAGAAAGAAAATGATCTAGCATACCATTTGCTTTTGTTGTTCTCCTGTTTTTCAATGGCACCAGGAAAGCTGGAAGAAGGAAATTTCCGTGTAAGCACTTTTTGCCAGGGGCACTTTTCGCTATATGTATTTGTAGTGGGGTGGGCATCCTTAGCAATCAAATGCAAAAAATGCATTTATTGTTTCTGTAAATTTAACAGTTGTCGGCGTTTATTGGAAGTATCCAAGCTTGTAGTTCCAGCCCGGATATTCAGGTTCGGACAATCGCTGCCAAAGCATTGGTTCCTTTTATAACTTCCCCAGGGGATAGGCAAAGAGTTTTGGAGGACATTCTCGACTCACTAATTTTCTTTAGCAGGCGTATTCGAAGTAATAAACTTCACGGAGACCTTCTTCAGGTAAAATGATTTTTGACATTACCAAATTTTAGCATATAAGATTAAAGATTACAGTATAATGGTTACTGCCAAATTATTGTTAAAACTTGTTCAGTAAAGTTAATAATTGAAATAATATTTTTTGCTCACAGCTTATAGCTATCCTTAGTCTGATTAAATCTTACGAAGAACAACTCTCATCATCGTTGGTTGAGAAGTTTCAGCAAATAGTGGACCTGCCAAAAAATACAAGATGTCCACTAATCTTTGAAACTTTTGCGAACCTTAGCATTGCCATGAATCATCATTTGAATCTTCAAATCACTGGAAGGACTCTCCAGAAAATAAATGAAGAAGCTTTTTTATCTTCCAACCTTAAAGCCCCAACTGCAGGCTTGAGAGATGCCTTGGAAATTGTGTGCAGATCCGGAATTCACTTTCTAGAGAACAACGACCCTGGAGCGGTTTTTATAATGAAGTCGGATTCTTCTACCATTCAGCAGTTAATAGAAGTCTTACTGGAGAGCAAGAAAGTATTGTCCAAGGAAAGTAATTCCGCAGTGGTACGGGCTTATTTAGGAAAAGAATTTACCTACCCCGGCCAGACGGATTTGGAAATATCGTTTTTGAAGTTCTTTGTTTTGGAAGATTTTATTTTAAGTAATAACGATTGCCAGGTAGAACTACTAGAAAAGATGCTTTCACTTTGTGAGGCTGAGTTTGGTAGGGTAGAATGTAAGGGAAAGGCCCTTAGGGTTGTAGGGAAGATCATTGCTTCGGATTTCAAAGCTGTTGATGTAAGTTGAGGTTACTTATTTTAGAATTAGATACCGGCGCGAAATTGACGCGGAGCTGTATATTAACCAAAGAATTTCGTATTTAGAGCTCCGTATCACGTTTCTGTTCCTTAATGTTGGAATGGACTGACTCAAAATATGATGACGACCTCCGCCTTGCTGTGGCTAAGGCATTGCCGCCGTTACCAATATCTGGGGACCGCTTTGGAGTTAAGAACTTTTGCAAGTTATGGACAAGTATTCTTACCCTCGCTCAAGATGACGAATCTAACATTCGAGAAGTAACTCTGAGTAAATTGGATTCCAAAATCCCCGTATCTAGTCTCAAAGGCGTGGAGCTAATTTTAGAGGAGTTTTTCAGAGAGATTCAAGATGATGAAAGAGGGTCTGTTGGACTATGGACATTACTGGCTTTACTCTTGAAAGATGATTATGAAGTTGTAGCTACAGTGGCAGACGATGTTGATGTAAGTAGAAAATTTGTGTAGTTATTTGCTAGATCGTAGCAAATAATTAAGTAACATTTCGTGTTAAAAAGTATTCTTACTTCTTAAACTAATAATTCAATTAAATTGTCGAAATAATTTCAGGAGGACGAAGACCGTCTCTTCGATCGTAGTGAGATGAATATGTTTGCGGAGAAGGTGACATTGACGAAAATTCTTGTAGAATTTTTGAAAAGCAACCCACTGATTCTAGAATTTGTCAGAACCCAGCTGAATTCCAAACCATCTCCTCAGGCTGTGGACATATTTTTAGAGTTAAATAGCCAGAATGAGAGCGGCAAAATTAATACAGATGTGCGGAACGGAGGGAAAGAAATGTTGGTTTCATTATTAGGGGAATCAACAACCACGGATGTACACAGCAGTCAGAGACAGGAAGGAAACCTCGAAGAGTTGTTGAGAGGCCACGAGAAATCAAGCGTGCAACAATTTATACGAGAAGAAATACGAAGTTTAATCCTCTCGTAGCTGTACTAATTAGTTTAGCACTGAAAGTACGGAGGCCATTATTAGCATGTCAAGTGCTTCGCAGCTACGTTTTAGAATGTGAGAAGTGTAAAGTCAAGTTTTATAGGTACATACTTGTTTTCAGACAATATTGTAGCCAGCTGAGATGGTACAATCACAATGTTGATTCCTGATTATTTACCTACTTACTAAAGAAACTAACTTACGGTTCGGCGGAACCATATGGCAATTTTAAATTTTTGTAAACTATGCAAATAGTTTCTGTTTGTATGGAACAAATTAAAGAACATCCTTTACATCCAGACACGTATGTGTAAATGTTTATAAATACAATTTATTCAATGCGATTGTGAGCATTTCAAGCTAACTGCTGGCCTACGGTTTAAAAGCCTCGGACTTGAGCAGCTATTTTTTCTTCTTCATACGGATTCATTACTTTTTGATAGTGACTGAATTGCATAGAGAATGTACCGAGGCCAGATGATATAGTTCTTAATGCTGTTGAGTAACCAAGAAGTTCTCCAAGAGGTGCTAAGCCAAAAATTATCTACGAAAGAACAAACAAACTACGTACTTACAGCCATCTCTAAATTGGAGAAGCTCCAGCCCTTTCAATTCACTTGATTTATCTTTTTGGGGTACATTCATTACCTTATTTTCATGCTTATGATCCATAAATTCCAGTTGAAATCTCCGCCTGTTTAAATCATCACTAACTTTTGTCTGGAACTTGGCATCTACAATAATTTCCAACTTAACAACTGGCTCTAGTAAAACGACTGGAATCTCTTTCAGAGCCTGACGAACACAAGATGCCGCAGCAGCCTCCACTATTGTATCAGAAGTATATTTGGTGGTTTCGAACCAATTTAAAGAAACTTCTACATTCATAACCTTAACAGAAGCAAAAAATATTCGTAATCAATACAAAATTTCTCTTACTTTGATTATGTATTATTTTTATTATAGTAACTTTTTACTGAAAAAAAAACTATTATGATGCAAAATTTTGAAAACTTACTTGAAATCCTAATTTAGGACCAATTCTTAAACTAGATTCAACTCCGTTTTGAATGCAGCGTTCGTGTTTGTCTTTAATATGCGCCAAATTTTCTTGAGTTTCTTTTGATCGTCCATGGCGGATTTTCTCGGACGGCTTTTCTTTACTTTCCAGCGTTAGTTCAATTGTTACACTATGATTTTTGTCAGCCAAACGTCTTTCAAATGTTATCCTCTTTGTAATGGGTTGCAAAATTGTTTCTTTGTAAGCAACACTCAATTTCCCAAGATCTGCATCAACTTTGAATTCCCGTTTTAACCTGTCATGAATGATTTCTAAGTGTAATTCACCCATCCCTGAAGGAAAAAAAACCATGGCCGCACATTAATTTTCAGTAACGCTTAATGATGTAATAATTAATAATAATTAATAACAACTTATAACAAATATTATAATCCCAAATTAAAATAATCATTCAGACAATTATCGTAAGAACTTGCCTGAGAGGATCGTCTGAGAAGTTTCGGGATCAACATGAACATGTAGACTTGGATCCTCACGCTGAAGAATCTCTAAAGCTTGTTCCAAAAGTTTTTGATGTAGCTAGAATATCAAATAAATGGCACCCATAATTTCACAAGCAATACAACTAAAGCTTCCAGGAAGGATTCTTTCATATACAGGCGGAGAGAGTAGACGATATACGGGCGTCGTGATTATATACGGGCGGAAGTTAAAATAAATTATGTAAACAAGGGAAATGATTTCTAAAAATTGAAATGCCCGTATACCTTTGACCTATGTAAGTAACAGTGATGTTTGGAATCAGTTTTCCCAAGATTGGGAACTAAACCCGTCAGGACGAGCGCAGGTGGACAAAGGTCGTAGGTTACTTTTGATACTCAAAGACGTCCAGTGAAATATTTTTGAGGCTTAAGTTAGGTTGATTTGACCTCTAAATCTACGGCACTCGGGCTCGGTGGTCGATTTAGAAGCCAAATTAACCTAACTGAAACCTCAAAAATATTTCACTGTCCCCCTTTGAGCACCAAAAGTAACTCGACCTTTCCCCACTTGCACTCGACCTGACAACCACAACAAACGTCCCCCAAGCCTGGTAAGACACAAAAATCTTGAATCAGAGTTTATTGTGACATTAAACGCAATTTATTTTAACTTCCGCCCGTACATGATCGCAGCAACCGTATATCGTCTACCCTCTCCGCCCGTATATGAAAGAACACCCGAAGCAGCATATACATAGTATGATTGCAGCTTTTTTTGTTGAGTTTCAGTATACCAAGGAAGCCGGTTCAATTGAACAGAAAAACACTGGTTCGGGAACTTCGACTCCTGTTAAAACCGGCCGAACATCTGGGTCATCTAAAGATTTTGCTAACTTCCTCCGGGCTGAAGAGGCTACAGACGTAGAAGTGGTTATGGTGTCTCCGGTATAAGTTTCCTATGAATGAATTTAAAATTGAAATTGTTTTCAAACCTATAAATGCGACAATAATTATTAATACACATTTGTTTACATGTTAATCGAAAACTCGTACGGACTTTTAACCCGGAAACAACCGCAACTTGACCCGGAAGAATTTCCTGAACTTCATGCAAATCGTCTGCCAACGGAAGGTACAACTTCAGCACCTTTTCATGTTTCTCGCGAGATGCATTGTACAATTTCATTCCGGGCTTCAAGGTCCCACCAAACACTCTTGCAAAAGTCAGGGCACCCAACTGATTGTCATATAACGTTTTAAAAGCAAAGGAACATAATTCCTGACCATAAGAAGAAATGACTTTATCCTTCACTGGAATTTCAAGTGGATGTGGTAAGTACCTAAAACAAACACAGAAACAATTCGAGACTTCAAAGCAAAACATGCAACCTGTTTTCAATAGAAATAGAATCTTACTTACACAGTAATTGCTTCTAGTAAAGGCTGCACTCCCACATTTTTAAAAGAACTACCCAATAGAACAGGAACTACTTTATTATTTAATGTGATTCGCTTGATGGCCGACTGCAACTCTTCGTCAGTAACACTCTCTATAGATTCAGTTTCAATAATTTTGGCTGCTAAATCCGAATCAAAGTCCGAGACTTTTTCAACAAGCTCACAACGTTTTTTGGTTAAATCTTTGTCATTCCTCACGCAATCTATGATTTGAAAACATGATCACACTACTCAAGAAAATCAGATATGCTTGTGAGCCGATGTAATTATCATAGTTACAGATGTTTAGCCATACGTTTTTGGCATAAAACTCCTTTGGATGGCACATCAAACATTACTTTTTCCATTCGAACTAAATCGATTATTCCTGCGATTCCAGAACCAGATCTGGCAGAAGATTTATCATAAACTGGTAGCTGCAATAATACCGGAACGGAATGCAATCTTCGCTCAATAGATTCCAAACACATCTTGTATGACGCAGTTAACTAAATCAAAAATACGAACAAAATACGTCAAATACATCATTTAAGATAAAAAACAATCCGATAAGTACTTTTCGGCTTTAAATACATTAAATACACAAACCTTATCCATTTTATTAAGAAAGACCAACCGAGGTAGCCTATTCTCCATTGCTTGACGCCAGACAGTTAAAGTCTGAGCTTCCACTCCTGCAATAAAACAATTCAACAACAAAAATAGCTAAATTGGGAACCCGATTTTATTTATTTAATATTATCAATTCCCACAAATCTAACCTGCAGATGCATCAATAATTGCCACAGCAGAATCCACTGCCCTAAGAGATCGCTCTACTTCAAAGGTGAAGTCAACATGACCCGGAGTGTCAATTAAATTAATACTAAACTCTTTCCAAGGGAAGCTCACGACCGCACTTTGGATTGTTATTCCTCTTTCTCTTTCCTGTGGAAGGAAGTCCGTGACTGTGTCTCCATGATGCACTTCCCCCGGGAATTTTATCACACCGGCATAATACAACATCCTTTCCGTCGTAGTGGTCTTCCCCGCATCAATATGAGCCATTATCCCAATGTTACGGAGCTTCTCGGTTCCTTCATGCACATACTTCCGCTTCGAGTGTGTCTTGAAAGTTGAAACAGCATAGGCTCTTCTACAACTTTGGCAGGTCAAACTTGACTTAAAATTTCTTTGGTATCTTCTCCACAATACCGGCAAAATATTTCTTCGTAAATCCATTTCCACTTATTACTTCCTCAGTTCACTCGCAGTGGCTCTCAGTTCAGTAGTTAGATATCGCATATCATCAGTCCACGAAACTACTTTAATAAGCATCGCTTTCATTTATATACATTATCCAATTTTACATTACATTTACAACTGTAATTACAAACATTTAATAGGTTTTCTTGCAATTGTTTTGATTAAAATACGTATATATAAGCACGTTATCCCATCTGAACTATGTACACAAACCGGCGTTGTATCCTTCAAGAATCCTTCCTGAGCTTTTACTCTTACTTTCCAGAAATTGCCCAAGAAATGAATTTTAATTATATAATCAGAATACAATAAATTCTACTTGCATATAATCTACTCTTGTCCTCAATCAATAATTAATTACATGATGAAAATCTTACCTCATCCTTGTTTTGGACTTTACTGACGACGAAGGGTGTGATGGGTCGATGGGTCCTCTTCCCTATTCCTTAATTCCTTTAGAAATATTTCGTGTGTCTCCTTCCCCCAAATTTAAACAATTTTCTTTCGCGCTCAACAAGGATTGCTACGTCATTCGCTGTCTTTCTTCCATAAAGGTAGAAATTACGTCGGTCGCGTTTTCCTGAAATAAGAAAAGTCTTACAAACGCTTTAGCCTTTTATCCATAATCCATATTAACGACTTGAAAAAACTTGGGAAAAGTTGATATTTGAAAATCCGCCGTTTTTCCCACAAGTATCTATGTCAGGTAAGAAATTCTTGACGTCGACCAACGCAATGGCATTGGTATAGTGAGGTTAAGAGGGTAAAGTAAAATGAAACGATTGAGACATTACTTGAATTTTTCAAGTACCCCTTGAAACCTTGAAATTAAATACCAATAGCGAGCAATATTATTTGCGGAATGTAAGAAATCAAGCAAATCGTTAAACAGTTTCAACACCCTACAAAGAATAATTTATATAATTATGTTTTGACTGCATGCTTGATAAGTGGAACTGGAAGTCGCATCTCACAACGGCTATAAAAGAACATCGGTTGCATCGGCGGAAGTTCCACTAAAAATTAATACAGGGCTAGTAAAACTGGGACCAGTGAACCAGTGCAAGTGTGCACTCGGACCAGTCTGAATTTGCGTCTGCGTACTCTCGGGACAAGATTTAAGAGTCGCTGTCCAATTAGGTGACGTATAAAGGTGAGTTTGACGTTGCCCCTCCCAT
>JAQFXU010002768.1:0-19061 GCA_034693705.1 Spatulosminthurus flaviceps
AACACTTGGAGACTTTGAGGAAATCCTCTCTCTAAATACTTAATCCAATAACAATAATTCCTTGTACTCTCTTTTGTAGGTTTAGCCATTTAGACATTTATTCCCTCTTTGTCCAAAAGGGATTATGAGGTTACACTATGCATGCTCCCACAAATTATTATTAGTATTATTACTACTACTAGTTCTATACTTATTGTAAGTAGCATGAAATGAGCCTCTTACAAAATATCAAGTTTACCATGTAAATTCCCACAGGTCCATGTTCAGGTCCATTTACTACTGGAAGTTCACGTCATTTCACCTTGCATAGTTTGCACATTATATTATGCACTTCCATAACAAAATTTATTTCCAATTTCAAAGATTTCTGTGAGAAAAAATTAGTTCAGGAAATTTTATTAACACGCTCCCATAACTTTCTACAACATTTGAAAAAATGACATTTTTATTTCCCATAACGATCATTTTTATGGCCAAAAAATACTGTGCATTGTATTTCATTCCAAACGCTGAGAAATGTCTTGTCTTTACATTTGTTGACCCAAGGTGGCGCTCTCATCTGCTTAACATGGTCCGTAAATAAGAAATTTTCTCCTATTGAAATGTTGAGCAAAATTCACAAAATTGTACAGCACAAAAACATTTTCATGTCTGATTTTATCTACATTTTTTGTTTTTAAAGCAAATATTCTAGAATACGGAAAATATATAAGAAAATTAAGATTAAAAAAATTTTCATTCCAAAAATATCCCGAAATGATTTTCTAAAAGTAACAAAATTTTCCAACTTTTTCAATTCCTATGATAAACCCTCATATGTATATTGTAAACGTGGAAAAATTAACATCCTCATATAGATCAGAGAACTCAAAAGCCATAAGCCGTTTATAAAAGCAGACCTCCCAAAGGGTTTCTCGTTATACGATTATTAATACTACCTAAATAGTATAAAAGTATAGGAATAAGAGAGGGAAAAGACAAAAGTAGCTGTAACCATGGACGACTGCAATGAAATCTCAAGGGGCATTATCCCAATAGAGCGATGATTATTCAATTCCCAAGCTTTTGTTCCCTTATTCCTATCCATACATAAAAGTCCATCTCTCTCTCTCTCTCTCAATTTTCAACACAACAATAGATAATATAGGATTGTACATCAAATGATACTTGTTGGTTAAACTCCATCTGCATTTCAATAGACAGACATAACTTCTTCATTATTTTTTTTTTCATCCCTCACTCAGAGTTTTTCAAGCCTTAAGGAACAATGCTACTATTGTTGTATAAATTTTTCTATTTTCCAATCCTACACATTATTTACCCTCATGTATGTACATATCTTATGTATTTATGGAACAAAAAAAATTGTGTCTTCCAAAAGTGATAAGCTCTGTAGGTTACATTTAATAAGAGAGCAGAGGTGTATGGATTTCAAAGGCTTTGATCATAGCTCTCCCGTTTTAAAACTGCTTCGCTACCGTCACAAAAAGAAACATAAAAGGGTTGGAAAAACAAGGCACATTTATGAGGAGAGATCATTTACACAATCTCATCCTTCATTTTTATTCGCACCCAAATATACATACAAGATTTATAAACGTGGGTATGTACGTATAAAAGTATGTGGTAAAAATCTTGTTATACTTTGAGGTGTCAATAATGGAAAAAAGAAGACGTGGATTTGAAATGGGCCTGTGTGGGATATTTGAAGATATAAGAATGTGTGTAATAATTAACTCGCTCTTGTCAAGCCTTTATCTGTGTAATACACGACGGAGGTTGCAGGTGGTTTTAAAAAATAAAGAGTCCATTTTGTTGTGGATTTTGTTGTTGTAGAAATTTTGTTATTATGAGGGGAAATTCTCAAAGGGTTTGACACACACACACACACACACACACACATACATTTACACTGACAACTATTAAAATGGATTATGTATCTTTTGTAAATAGTTTGAAGTGTCTAGAGTTGATATGCTAACCATACCATATTACTCGTATGAATGCAATGGTAAATCTTATGGATGTACATGTAAACGTATGTACGGATTTTGTATGTGCGTAGATAAGAGAATGGTAGGAGTTTTGACTGGTGCTACTAGAATAATAACAAGAGAGCCATATATGAGAAAAGTCCTATATTTGTTTAATGACATGCAGAAAGAGCTTTGATTGTTCAACTCGTTTGTTTGGTTGAACTCCTACTATATAATAGTTGTCACTACAAAAGTGCTATGGCTTCACATTCCCATATGCTATTCCTCTCCATTGTCTTCCTCCTCGTCACTTTTCATCCTATATTTTGTTTGCTCCTCTCATCTGTCATGTAGAAATCTGTGTGGATTTTTCTTTTTGTATTATGAAAATATAAATGGAGAATATACTGTAGTATAACAATGTGAGATAGGAAAATTATTTTGGTGGGTTTGTATTATTTGTATATGGGGAGCAAATTGGTAGGAGTTTTTTAATGGGGTTGGTAAAAAATTATGGGGAGGGGAAAATAAGAGTTGTTGGAAACGGGAAATAATAGAAATAAATGTGTTTTGCAATAACTTTACAATTGACCATTGTTCGGATTTTGGTTGTCATTGTAGGAAATTGTGATACTTCCGGGGTTTGTTATTTTGGGTGATTTTTGATTTATTATTGATTGTAAAATGGGATGGATATTTTGAGGAGGAATTTTTATAGAGGATATTTTATAAGTGTGTGGGGAAACGCGTGGTGGAATTAGGCTCTGTGGTATTTATATGTTATGTAGGCTAAAATTTATGTGAAATCGATCAAAACCTATGTCGGATAAACCTAAATTCCAGTAAATTTGACCATATTTGCTAAAATTTCTGCAAAGTTGGCCAAATGTTGCAAAAATGTGGTAAATTTGATCAGAATTTACCAGAATTTCTTCAAAGTTGGTCGAATTTACCTAAATTTTATCAAATTTACAAGAATTTCTTCAAAGTTGGTCAAATTTACCTAAATTTTATCAAATTTGACAAATTTGGCCAAAATTTCTGTCAAATTGACAAAATTAGCCAAAACTTGTGCAAATTTGCCAAATTTCCCGAGAAGTTGACCAAAATAACCTATTTTTTTGCAAAATTAACCAAAATTTTTCCCGATTTGAGTTTTTGCCAAAGTTTAATCAAATCCAACCAAAAATGTTTCCCCATTAGCAAAACGTTCCTCAAAAAACACCAAAATTTCATCCACAATGGACATATTTTCAACAAATATAAACAAGCCACATCAAATCTCCTCTCACATCTTCCTCCCTATTTCCTCATCCCATCAGCTAAAATTTCCTAAGCCCATTACCATCATCCACCCCAATGAAAATGTGCAGTTGAAGATCCACCTTTTTTAGAAACTCCATTATGAACAAGAGGCTCAAAGAATTCCAATGGTAGCTATCCGGAATGTGATTAGAATGATTACCAGAGAGGAAACAATACATAAGTACAGGAGATTAAATAAACAAAATGAAGGATTTGATGGGATGAAATTCTTGAGATGTCTTGAAGTTTGTAGGAGTAGAAATATGCTGTAATGCCCATATAGGCTGAGTTGTAATGAGGAGTAAATAAAATACTTGATGATATCAAGTGTCGCATTACCAATTGTGGGTATTTACTCAATATTTTTAGTCTTGAGAGATGAGAGACGTAGAGAGAGAGAGAGAGGGATGTGAGTAAAGGCTCCTGTCTAATGTTTGGCAATATTTGTACTCACAATACTATTTCCCCTAGCCTGCCTCTCTATACAAGGATAGTACAAGTTTTTCAAGAAGTAAAAGTCAGTTTGAGAGTTTGACCAGAGTTGGTAAAAATATTTTAGTTGTTGGAATAAATAAACAATGGTTTAGCTCTGAGTGTAGTGTGGTATATGGGAAATGTTTGTATTTCCTTTCATAGGAGTTATAGAGCGAGATGAGTTTTTTTGAGTGTGTGAGAGGAGCTCTTTTATGTTTTGTGTGTAGGAGCAGCGTTCCGTTCTTGAGAGGAGATAAAAGGCAAACTCTTACCTTTTGACTTACACTCATCCCACCAATCATCATCCAGATCTTCTCCAACCCAATGGAGTTATATGCTCGGAACAACCTATAACATGTAAAGGTACACATGACAAAGTGTGTCCTCAAGCATTGGAATTATAGGATGACTTTCAAACTCAAGTGCTTTTCAAAGTAAAAAGCAAAAATTTTTTTCTCATTTATTTTCTTCGCCGCTCCTGTCAATCTTTTTTTTTCCACAAAGTTTTTCCACACTTGTTTCTTTTTTTTTTCTTGAGGAAAAAAGGTAATCTTTAGAAATTTCCAAAGGTGTGGAAATTATAAGGGATAATCAGCACATAGGAAAATATATACATACTAAAAAAGATACGTTGACATTTATTATTTACTTTTTCCAAGGGATCTGGCAAGAAAATATTAAAGATCGATTTGGAAAGTTAAAGGATAAGTGTGTGAGTGAGAAAATGCCGACTCCTTCTATTCTTTCACCCTCAAAAAAATCCAGTGGACTCACTCAAATATGAAATCTCAAGTGTTTTCTCCATTCCTTTACAATACAATATACCCAAGGAAAAGAGTAGGAACCCACACACACACAATGACAGTGTATTAAAATTCAATTTTCAAAACCTCTTCCCATCTTTCAACTCTTCCCTATGTATTGCTTTATGTATCTACGTATACGTATTTATTTACATGGATGTGAGAAATACTCTCAAGAAATATTTACTTCCATTCCAATCCATGTTTAAAAACTCTTCACATAATATAAAAAGAATCAATAGAAAAACCCTTCCTACATAGTCTCTGCCTTCTACCACACAATAAAAGTCTCAGAAAATATATTCTTCACACACAAACTTTGACAGTTCTACAGCCTAAATCTCTCCTCTTAAATTGCATTTCTACAATTTGATTTAAAAATCCCTCTAAAAGTTTTTCCCTAATAAAAACATCCCCATCCCAGAACATGCAGTTTAGGCTGAGACTGAAAAAAAGAAAACTTAAAATCAAACATTATTTTCTTCAGGAACAATAACTTCCCTTAAAAAAGGCGGGAATAATTTATTTTAAAATATTTACTTATTTCTGTATAACATTTTTATCACAAGAAATGTATGTGGATGAGATAATTAACTGTAGGTTCAGAATCCTAGGATATTTTTATACACAAAAATAAATTCTTAAAATATCTCAGAAATTTCCATGTTTACTTTGTCACTACATTTGAATGCGTACTACATAAATATCTATTTCTGTATGAGGAGAGAGAAGGAAAGGACAGGTGGGAAGGGAAAAAAGGGCCTAATTTACATTCCGTATAGTGAACGGGATTTACCTCTGACAGACTCTTTGGCACCTGTCCCCTAGTATTTGTATGGAGGGCTACATATGAGCATAGGCAAGGGCTAATTAGGCCTTATTTTACCTTGTTTTCCAAATACATGCCTCATTAGGCTTCATTACTAGGGATCTCCATTAGTTTACATGATAATTTACAGGTGGATTTCCATAAGTGAGAAAAAAGCGTGTACTGTAATTATTTTTGACATGTAAAATAACAAATCAGGTGATCACAATAGGGGAGGTGCTTAGCCACCCCTAAAATTAGAACAGTTGTTTTTTTGCATACGGAAAAATATTTTTAGTCCCAAAACGAGATACAAAGTTGGAAGCATTTCAAATTTCTCCTTGATGTATGCCTTTCTTCTATATAGAAAAAATGCATGGAGGAAGAAGAAGAAGAATGGTTGTTGATGAAATAACAGTGGAAATTAAAGTTGTGGAAGTTGCGGAAAGAAGCTTAGGTTAGATCCGACAAAAGTCTCCATATACAGCTTCATCCTTTTTCTTTTTCCTCCTCCCTTTGTCAAATTTTGGCTATGTAATGCATAAGGACCCACACTGTATATAATAAATATACTTTCCTATATAATATTGTAAGGGTATAAAAACATGGCATAATTCCTCATAATTTCCCTTTAATCCTTTGTGGCTTTTGGAAATATACATGGTAATTTCTCTGGATTGGTAAATATGCTATACTAAAAGAGCACAATGTCATAATATTACATGTAACTTTTCCAAATATTGTACATTCTCACTTGACTATGGCTACTAAGGCTTCTATGGAGGCTTTTGTATAAGCATGTTACGGTCGATGTTGGAAAGTCGGGGTTTTCGCATGTATTTTCTACTACGCGTGTAACTCTACCCGTGGAGATTATGTGTAGTTGAAGAGGAAACGAGATATTTTCTTAGGATTAGAGGATCAAAGGGAGATTCAATCAGCTAATGTTGTAGTGAGTGTGTTTGCGTGTGTGTGTGTGTGTCTGGTGTTGTGGAACATATGGATGATCACTTTCTCCATTCACTCTCACTTACTATGTAGCCTTACCAATCTTATTTATTTACACGTCCTGGAACTTCCATGCCAAAATGTATAGTAAACACATTGAAATAACAATGTAGTTACAAGGAAGGAGAAGGAGCTTATTATGTGGTCTAATACTAAATACTATGGGCGTGTGTGCAAATATCGACTTTTTCTCTTCTCACACACAAGGGAGAAAATAACTTGCTCCTAGGAATTTTTTCTAGAATTTGTCATCTACGTTGTATAGATGCAGGCAGACGTTGTAGATAGTGCTTAAAAGTCTATAAGATTTTCCAAGTCCGAAAATGTATTGGGATTGAACAGGCTTTGGGCGTTTTAGCTTTTAGCGTATGAGACTTTTTTAATGGAGACTAATTAAAAATTAGTGCGTAAATTTTTCGTACTCCA
Organism: Spatulosminthurus flaviceps; assembly: GCA_034693705.1. Lineage (NCBI taxonomy): Eukaryota > Metazoa > Arthropoda > Collembola > Symphypleona > Sminthuridae > Spatulosminthurus > Spatulosminthurus flaviceps. The sequence continues at coordinate 6,801 of JAQFXU010002768.1, forward strand.
GACATTTTAGACATGGATCATCCCAACTATGACAAGATACATGTTTAGAAGGGGAGATTTTTTTACCTAGAAAAAATTCATCATGATTTAGTTATTACAAGGAATAACATTTTACTAAATTGAAAATTGGAAAAAAATATGGTTGCGATGGAAGAGAAAAAAGAGCGGCTCAAAATATCCCTAACCGTTCACTAGCAATAACTAACAACGTAATCCGTTTTGATTACAACGTAATATTTTTTTTGGTTGAGTTGTGGCCAGAACTTAGCCCCAAAGTTAGCCTTTCCATACATAAATTGGATGGGAAGATCCCCTATTGAATGTGCTGATGTATAGGAATAGTACATGAATTTATTTACTCCTTCCAACATATCCACTCTTCTCCATTCTTCCCTCTCTATAGCATAAATACACGGAGGGTTCCCCATAAAGCCGATTACACGCTTCGGGAAAATGTTAATTCTTGAACATGCGAGAAGGATGATGAGGAAGCCGGGAGAGAGAGAGAGAGGAGAGATGAATGCTAAAAACATGTACTCCTCACAGACAGAGAAAATATTGTGTGTGTGTGTGTGTACGTAGCCAACAACATAGGACGGACAGATTCAAGCCAATCAAATAACTTGCGCTCTTTATCCTCTTTCAAGAGATTACCTTCTACTAGATATATATCAGGGGCTATTTATTCACTTCCAACCACAAATTCAATTTGAAAATATGTTGGAGAAAAAAACCTTGTTCCTCTCTCCATCCATTCCCTTTGGGATTTCCAATAAAAAAATCTCCACGAAAATTCACGTATCAATTTTCCTTCCTTCTCCTACAAAGTACGTAGTTCTTCTAATAAAAGTAAACGTATTATTTGAGTTTTAGGACTTTTGAATTTTTTCCTCTCAACTTCAAAATGAATATTTTTACTAAGTTTTTTGACGGATACGTTAATAACTGAAATCTCATGCCCATATGATTGCAAAGGAGCGGTGAATGCAGGATTGTGAGAAAAGTGATTTTGAGGGAAATTGTAATAATAAAAATAAGCTCCTTTTAGTTCCACATATGTTTTTACATAGAGATACATACTTACATATAGGAAAAGGATCCTTAGAGCACTTCACTGTCATGACATGACAGAAAAACAAAATTCTGTTACCTTTTAAACTTTCTCAAGATATTTATCTTGAGAAGAGTGATAATAAAAGGAACTCTTTCCCTATTTTCCTTCTTCCATCCTAAAAATCCACAAGAAAATAATAATAACATGTTGAAAAATCCGTCCAATATTGAACGCCCCATGGTCAATATATTGCTTGCTATATGTGCTTGAGTCAACCACTTGAGAATTTCCCATATTGTTAGTACACATTTTATGTCATACAAATGTAACATTTTGTTGGGTACAAGTTTGTGTCGGAAACTTCCAAATGATTTAGAGTATCCATTAAAAGATCATGTTTTATTACAATGATAAACTACATTAAGGGGAAATTTTGGTCTGAACAGTCCAAATTATGGTGACATGGACAAATGTGTGATTTTGAGTGGCAATTACTCCCTTGAGAGAGATGCAAATATTATGACATGTAATAATTATGATTTTTTTATGTCTCAATTTATATGTAGAATTTAATTCTAAAATCCTTCCCCTATTAAATTCATTGTCATTAAAATGCTATTTCGTCATTATTTGAAAAGCGGCTTGCTTTTACTTTGTAATAGCTCTGCAAAGATATGGATACTGTAAATAAATTAATGTGTGTTGAATACTCAAGGATTAAATCGGAATTACTCTTACTCACTGAGAGTCGTATAGAAATAAGTAGGAGCATATATTTATAATGTGTTAAAACTCTCGAGATTTTTCAAGTATATAGTAATAGTTTAGAAAAACTCGGAAAAATTCTTGCAACTTAAAAAAGCACACGCTAGACAAAATAGCATAGAGAGATAAGGCCTATCAGAAAATATATGTGCTCGTATAGAAGAAATTAGAAGCAGAGAGTTAAGAATACAATGGAAAAGTTGAGTAAACCTTCGCCGCAACTTGATATTTGCCTTAGTCATGTTAATATAATTACAGTGTATAGCAAATAACAGAGGTAAGTTGAGTGCCTATATAAAAATGGAAGGAATGACTGGTAGTATTTTTTTCTCTCTCTCAAGGCACATATTTATATGAGGAATTCTGCAGTGATTACACACACACACACACACACATATACGACCACATAAGATAATGTTCGAAATGTAAATTGGTGTGAAAAAACTCCAGAGAGATTATACACAAAATGCATAGAAAAATACCATTCGTTTATATGCAGCTACCATAAGAAAAGTGAGGAACGTTGATTTGGGGGGGGGGGGTAGGCGGAGGTTGTTGTCAAAATAGCACTAAGAAACTTATTAGGCCTAAAAAGTAGTGCTAGTTAACTACTGAGAGGTGAGAAAAATCTTTGTTTAAAATTTGAGCCTAAAAAGCGGATTTTTATAATTTTTGAATCAATTCTGCGCGCGCGGGTAGTTCAAATGTTGATGAATTTTGAACAAAATTTTGTCCTAGAATTTACAAAGCCTATTTTTATTATAATTACGGGGGTGGGCACAGCCCTGCAATTTTAAGTGGGTTATGTGAAACACCCCCTGGAATTTTATATTTGGGGGTGTTGGGTGCCCCCATGATAGTAAGCGGGAGGGTGTGTGGTCCCATGGTCAACCAAGAAATTTAATTTCGAAATATGAGCCCCTCCTAAGGACTTTTGACAAATTCGTATGTCATTTCACGGGGGGGCCAGACATCCCTCGTACCCCCCCCCCTGTAATTTCCCCTACAGCGATATACCTTTGGTATAGTCCATCCCCTCAAGTATTATTCTCAACTTTGTGGACAAATGTATTTATTTAGCAATTTGCTTCGTAATCTTATGGCTTTTCGTATATTGTAATATGAAAGAGAGTGAGTGTATGTGTAAGTGTGTGAGAGAGGGAGGGCAAAATGTATAGACGACATTGATGGATTTCCTATATGATAGAGATCACTCTCTCAGAAAAAAAAGTATGGAGTAAATACACAGAGTATATATATAGGCCCTCAACATTAAAGTACATACTTAAATTGTATTATTATAAAGGTAGAACGAGCAGGTTAATTTTTGACTGAAAGGATAAAATACAGAGAAAAATATAGAGGAAAAATCTTTTTTTTTTAAATGATAATTTTTCTACACACAGAAAACAAAAAATGAAGTCAAAGGACTTTTGTTACTCATAAAAATAATGACAAATAATCATTGGCTTTGGATACAAAGAAATAATGTTGGAGAGTTGTGTAGGGAGACGACGCTCAAATCCACGTTCAATTCATGGGAGATGATGAAGAGAGATTAAAAGGTATAATACATTTTTCTATTATTATGATGGCGTTGTACAAATATATGTAGAGTGAAGATGAATGATGATGTTAAGAATAATCATAGTGTTCATCCTCACGAGGAAATCAAGTTGAGTGAAAAGCATTAAAATTTTATTTAACTGCAATTATCAACCACTCAAGATAATCGACCATCATATTGTGATGAGTCTTTTAAAAACTTTTCATACAATAATAACAAATAGCAGGAGAGCACAAGTCCAAATAAATAACAACGTGGAGCCATTTCAAACCCTTTTTCTTATCCTATACGTCTATACACAGTATATCGTACATATGTGTACATTTAAGTAGTGGAAGCCTGCCCAGCCTTTTAACATCATGGCTTTTCTTTTCCTTCCTTCCTTCAAGAAGTAGTCTCCGTTCAAAATAATTGCTTTGTGGCGTAAAGCTTTTTAAAACAATTCCGCCTCGCTTATTATTTATTCTGTCTGGAGCAAAAAAGTTTTTTCTCCGTTTTTTTCATATACTCTAACGTTCCTCCTCCCCTTCTTTTTTCCCCTTTGTATTTACAATATCCACCACCATCGGAGCAAGAAAACACTTTTATCTTGGATATTTTTCTCAATCTCTCTTATTTTGCTTATGTTAATCGCTCTGTAGCTAAACTTTACTCAAACTTTGGGCAAATTGTTAGGCATCGTATATGCAATCTTGGGGAGTAAACATAAAAAAATGTTTCTTCTCTCTTCTTTCTATACAAACTTTACTGTGTTTCTCCTTATCTACACTTTTTATTTGAGGTACGAGGCAAAACATCATTCATAGTGTGAAGAAAACTTTACTAAAAACTGTCTAAAAACCATTTGAGCAAATTTACCAAAACTTGACCAAATTTACCAAACATTATTCTAATTTACCTAAATTAGACCAAATTTAACCAAATTTACCAAAATCTGACCAAATTTATCAAAATCTGACCAAATTTACCAAAATTTGACCAAATGTACCCAAATAGTCTTTAAATTCTACAGGACGAGTGTTAAAACCCTGTTGTTCAAAATTTTGAAGGGAAATTTGGCCACAAAACTTTTTTTCTACCCAAAAATGTCAAATTTATAGGTTTCGCAATGCATAGCAACACAACATGGAAATAATGTTACTCCACATATTAAAATATTTGCAATAGCCGGAAACCATGCTAAAATTCCTTTTACTATACGCAATTCAGCTGACACGAGCTCAATAAACTCACCATACAAAACAATAGGATAAAAGCACTAAAAAGCATGTGACATTATCCAAGAAAAGTCCATGTAATCCATTGTTATAAAAAACTCACATTGAAAGGGTATAGGAAATACGCAGTGAATGTTTTTTTAAATGTTTGACATTCTTACAATATTTCTGCCTGTGACAGTTATAAAAGGACCAGAGGCAATGGAATATCATAAAGCCTCATACATTAATTGCTCCTAATTGCCTCCATGACATGAGCAGTCTGTAATAATAGTTGGGTATGAGGGAGATGCCTATCTTTTCCTACGTCTCTCTCATCACTCGTTCCTACCTCATGTGAACCTCTTTCTTTTACGTGTATTATCCTCTTTGTGTGTATGTGTTGCTTACATGTTATTAAATTAATTTATCCGATCAATTAGAAATGATAAAAAAAAGTCAGGTAGAGCTACTACTTATTCCGTGAGAGAAGAGGAGGTGTGAATGGGACAATAATATTAGAAGAAAAAGAAGAAGAAGAAAAAAAGGGGAAAAGCGCCAGAGTCAATTACAGAGATTGGCAGCCTTTTTATTGTTTCCTCTTAAGATAATGTGGATGTCGGTGTATTTTCAAGGGAGATTATCCTGTCTCCTGCTCTGTTATTGGCTCGAGCGACTATAGCAATAGTAATTCAAGAAATATAAGGGGGAGGAAAAAAACTGGACCTAACTCAAAGGGAAGGGAAAGGATAGGCGGCGGTGAAGTATCTGTAAACTCTGAGCTATGGCTGAGTATGAGATTTTTATACACATTGAAAATCACGGTTTATAAAAAGGCTTGTTTTTTTTTCTCCTTCTCCAAAAGCATTTCTCTCACAAATATTTCTTTCATATAGTTCCAATTTGTTTTATCCCATTTACTAGTATGCATATAACTTGTAGGTTTAATGGTATCAATAAAGAGGAGGAAAAAATGGGATTTTTCTTGAAACTTTTTTTTTCATACTGAGAATAACATGGAAAGGACTCACAATCAGTGGGATTTCTATATGCGATGCGTTATATAATATTTTTCTATGAAATAGTGAGTTACTGTTGGTGGAAGGTAAGGTAAGTTTGTATACTCGGCCCATGTCTTGGTAATGCTGCTTATATAGGTTCGTGCCTTGAGAACGAGACAAGTATAAATTACTTGCAGACGTATAGACAGCCAGACCAAAGTCATTGTCATCACCTGAGAGGATCTTCTTGATTCATCTTTACCGACATAATATGAAGAACTTCGTTCCGTGTACAGTTCCTTAGTCTTGAATAGATTTTGGTCCGTAGCTTCCTCAACATTCCGAATTCCATGGACATTTTTCTCATAGAGTTTGCTGTCTAAAGGAAACTTCGGAGGTTGGCATTTCAGAGGATCTGTGGGTATTTAAGTGGATTTGGAGGACATTTTGAACAATATGGCTATTATTTTATCAAACATTTCTGGCAGAATATTGGAGGGAGATAAACTTTGAGTCATATGCGATCCAAAATTTGTCAATAGAACGTGGATGTATTGACGAATAATTTCCTCAATTTTGGCGTAGTAAACTAAAAATTTGACAAAATTTCGAGAAATTTGTAAAAAATGACACAAGTTTTAACAATATTTGATCAAATTTACCAAATTTTGACCGTTGAGATCAAAATCATCAATTTTATACCAAAAGTTGCACATTTTTTACTAAAATTACCACATTTCTATCAAATTTACCACAATTTTACCCGAATTACCACATTTTGACCAAAATTACCCAAAAATGTAACCAAAAAAGAACAAAAATGTTTCTTTGATTCAGCTCTCTCAAAATTTAACGAATGAAACCAACCCCTATCACTCACAGAACTTTATAAATAGCCCGCGTGACACTTACATTCTCAATCCTCATCATCTAAATTGGGGCTAATGGATGAGATCCCCGAAAAGTATATGCACGTGAAATTACATATAGGCTTGAAAAAAAACAGCACGTTCAAACAACAAGTACATCAAATTGAATTACTCATCTACTCCAGCCCTCCTTGAATGGTTACACATACACAAAACTAATGCCACTATAATCATTTGATCCTGAAAGGAAATCATATAAGAAATAATTGATTGTTGACACGAATGCGAGCGAGGTCAATGAGATTAGAGCCTTTGAAGTTATCAAGTAGAAGTACACTACTTTTACGGAAATAAAATGTTCAAGATATATTGAAGGAGGATGAGGCTTTTATGTTTGAGCAAATACAAATAACATCCAGCAAATAAATAAAAGGTCGTGGGTGTGTGTGAAAAAGTGTGTAAGAGCCCGTGTAAACTTCTAATGGAAAGATCAATGAGGATGAGAGAGAGAGAGAGAGAGAGCGAGTGATGTTAGATTAAATTACTCTTTGAGTTTCATATGTACGAGTCCTTCAATATTTCACGGGTTATGGGCGAGGGAGAGAGAAAAGTGGTCCTATTGGTATCCGAGCCTGGTAGTGTAAAGTGAAGTGTCAGCGAGAGGAGCAATTTGCCCAAGCAATTTGATTAGATTGAATTTGTCCTCTCTCTTCCTCCTTTCCTATAACTCGAGAAAGCTAAAAAGACTAATGGCGGAATTTATTTGACACTTTCCCTCCTATCACTTTCCTCTCATACCCTAAAGGTCTGCTGGCTTTTGCTCCTGCTGGAGGAAAAGAAGGGCTATGATATCTAATGTATTGTTGGGAAACACTGGCTATACAGCTGGGCCTTCTAAGTTCTAAGGGAAGCTCAAGGTGGAGAAAATAACGAGGTTATGGAGCCGCACTTTGCCACTGAAACCGTTTCCTTGAGAGCAGGGACAATTGAATTACCCGGGTCCACTCATTTTTGTTTGAGGCATTTGAGTCTCATATACTCACAATGTTTCAAGTATAGAGCGTGTATAGTTGTGGGTTTAAGATGGAATTCTCTGGGAGGGTTGGATGTGTGGATAACTTCCTCATTGAATTTCCTTCTTCATTTATTTTCCTTCCTATCCTCCTGCGAACCTATAGCTTTTCTATGGCAAATGTTTATCTACAGCCAAGAACTACACTTTCCTAGATTTCTAACCTTTACTCTCTATTAGGGTTAGGTTTTAGGAGGGAAGTGGATGAAATTTTCAAGGTATGTGACTAAAGTTTGGGAATTTTTTTCTCTGGAGTATAATGTGTGTACGTATAGGATGAGGGTGTGTAATATTTTATGAATGTTTAAAAAATCTTTTGGTTTTTTCAGCACTGGGTATATTTGGGTAGAATTCGAAGAAATATTTGGAAAAAAATTCTGTATTTGGGTGGAATTTGAAGAAAAATTTGGACATTTTTTTGTGTATTTGGATGGAATTTGAAGAAAAATTTGGAAATTTTTTTGTGTATTTGGATGGAATTTGATGAAAAATTTGGAAATTTTTTTGTGTATTTGGATGGAATTTGAAGAAAAATTTGGAATTGTTTTTGTGTATTTGGGTGGAATTTGAAGAAGAATTTGGAATTGTTTTTGTGTATTTGGGTGGAATTTGAAGAAGTATTTGGAAAAACTTTGATGTTTTTTGTTGGAAGGATGGTATGGTTGTAAATATTTATAATGCGGGGTGTGGTTAAAATATTTTGGCTGAAATGGGTTTGACTTTTTGGGGCTAGTTTTGCATGATATTTTGAGGGTGGAATTGGGTAGAATAGTTGGGGTGAAGCATTGGGTAGAAAATATTTAGGGAGAATTGGATAAAATGTGGGGAAATTAAAATGGCTGGATTTACATATTATAACGGAAGTTTTTTCAAAAATTCTACAAATAAATTGGGTGTAAATTGTTTGGGTGAAATTTTTAGAAATTTATGTGTAATATTTCGGATAATTTTGTTGAAAATTTTGGGATGAATTGTATTGAAAATAGTCGAGATAAAAAGCGTAAAATATTCCTTACAGTTTTTGTAAGTTTTCGGAGGAATTTTTGGGAAATTGTTTTAAGGAAATTTCGCAAAATATTCGAGGAAGTTTAGGGTAGGAATCTTTTATTTCGATATTAACTTACGAGAAAATACTTTCAATCCTTTCAAAATGCTAAATTTCCCTGGTTTTCATTTGCTAAGTTAAAAGGAACAACTTCCACACTATCGTTCGCCATTCTATTTGGTTTATTCCACACCTTTTTTGCTAAGCGGCGCCAATATTTTGGAAAACTTGGCTCCCAAAGTTAAACAAATTTTGTGAGGAAAATGTTTTGTCATAAATTTCCCCAAATCTTAAGCAAATAGGGTTGCTTGATAGACACATGAAAAAACTTGGAAATTTATCAAAATAACAATTTCAAAGAATTTGAAAGAAAATTATTTATATTACGCAAAAGAGACTAGGAGGCTGTCAAGGAAAATTCTACATTGCAAAGGCATTTATTGTTTTGTCCTTTTGGGACTAATACAGGGGGAGGCTGGGACAGAACTGAGAATAATGATGATGATGTTATAGTGAATATTTTCCCCCTTATTTCAAGTCTGTATTTCTATAGTCTTTTCCACTCTTTCTATTTGCAAGGCCTGACTCGTGTGAATACATAAATTTCCTATCTGTCAGAAGATCCTCTAATAGAGAGAGAGAGAGAGAGAGAGAGAGAGAGAGAAAGGTAAGCAAAATGGGATAAACGTGTGTGTGTGAATGGGGAAATGCGGGATTGGCATACGAAGTAGTTATATAATGTTAGGCAAAATAGTATGAAGAAAACTACGGGGACTTGCTTGTCTCTCTCTCTCTCTGTCTGTGTGATGATGGGAGAGTAGTGTGAAGCGTGAAGATGAAAAGGCGTGAGTTGTAAGTGGTTGAACATTGAAGTCGAGATCTCTCTCTCACTCAACTACAGTCAAGGGACGCGTTGGCATTTGAATAATTCAATAGAGTGCCGTTGGCAACTCAATTATTATGTTCGCTTTATATATTTTCAAAGAATTTGGGCAAAATATATACATAGGAAAAAATAGTGGAGAAGGCAAAAGCGAGGCTTTTGGGCTAACACCACCACAGTTTACATAGACACTAACGTTCAAGTTGAAGAGAGAGAGAGAGAGAAATCCCTGGTTTGCAAATGATGAGGTGCCAGTCAAAGTCCCGAGTGCTTTTCTCTCTCGCACGTTCAAATAAGTGTGTGCACAACAATTCCTCCTCCCGTCTCCTCCCTCTCCTCCGTCTATATATACCTCCGGGCGCCCTATACAAAGCATAGGAATCTCTCCAAAACTTTACCGTTCTTTCAACTCACACACACACACACACACACACAACCGTCGACAACTACAACTTTGAATAATTTTTATTGGTAACAAAATATTTTCCTCCTGAAAATTTCCCTTTATATATTTTAACACTGTGGAGCCTTTTCTCCTCCGTAATCATCATCATCAAATCTCCTTGGGGAAAAGCTTTCATTTCTACCCTGCTCATCCTTTATTCCATAACTTTATGTACATGAAAATTCTAAAAGCAACTTACTATTTCCATGCTTATTTTGTATGTTGAAAATGTATAGAGAAATTTCCAGGAGCTTAGGCTTTTCTGGTTGTTGGTCCTTATGAGGACGGTGCACATAATGAAGTGTATAGAAAGTTGTGTATAACATAAGCAGAATGTCTTGACATTGTAAGTCTTTTTAGATTCCTTGCTTTTTTTTACTATGTATTTTAAGACGTATAATATTTACCATATTGTGAGTTAATTTGATTGAAACTTCTTAGCTTTTGTCATGATTACAAAGCAGCGGAGGAGATTCTTTTGGGATGAGAATTTTTTTATAATCTTCGTTATTGCCAGGCTTTCGAAAAAGCAGGGATATTTTTTATCAGCATAAAAATTTGAATTTGTTTTCCGACGATGTGATCCGAGAATTTGGGCGATTCAAACGTTATTTGGAACGATGCGAACGTTATTTAGACCGATGGAAACGTTATTTAGAACGATGCGAACGTTATTTAGACCGATGCAAACGTTATTTAGACCGATGCAAGATGCAAGCGTTATTAACAACGATGAAAACGTTATTTAGACCAATGTTAACGTTATTTAGAACGATGCAAACGCTATATAGAACGATGCAAACGTTATTTTGACCGATGCAGGATACATTTAAGCCGAAGCACCCCGATTGTATGTCTATTTCAAAGGTAATTAATTATAAAAATATGGATGGAAATTATAATCATACTATTCCATTAAATTACACAGGATCTACTATCACACATAACAAAACGAGCAATTAGAATTTTTAGCTTGCAATTATAATTTCCTATTCCTTCAATCTAATCCCAAGGCACAAGACATTATTTACAATGAGAAGATAATTTTTGATTTAATTACCCATGACCTTGAATCTCATTACTTTTAATTGCTCAAAGACCTAAATTCCCTCTTTTATGATTTTATTGTAAATTCCACACGTGTGAGGCTAACTAATGAATATACAAGTAAAGGAAAAGTAGTCTTATTTTTCTTTTGTTGGATTTCAATTTGTCAATATATGTACATATACTCGTGAATGTTTTTATGGTTGATGGTTAAGGTTTACGGTGGCTATATGTTGTAACATGAGTAAATGATTGACTGCTGGTGAAATGAAATTAGTTGAGGAATGAGATAAAATCTATAGTGGAAGGTTAGAAAAGTACATGTGTTTCATTGAGAGGAAAATAGGGGAAGTTTAGTACATACAATTATGTATATGTCTTACTCATTGTGAGTGTATGTGCGTGTGTACGTTGAATTTGAGGAAATGATTGGTAGACTCTATGGGACAGGTAAAGTAAAAGTAAATGTAATAAATTGTGGATTTTTGGTTTTTCTCGTGCTATTTGGGAAATGATAGGACTGAGAAGGTACATACATGTGAATGGTTACGGAGTTTTCTTCCATGTGTACAAGCAGACACAATAAATAAATGTGACTGATTCTGCTTTGTTGAGTGGATGGACTTATTATGTGAGAGTGTGTGTGTAGGTACATAAAGTAGGGAGAATTGGTTTAAGGTCCAGTTAGCAAGGATTGAGAAGCTAATAGGTGTGTCAAATGAGGATTGAAATGGTTGTCACAACGTTGTTAGGACACAATGGCTCTCCACAGGGCTCCCAAATGGATACAAAGCCAAGTCCTCCATTCACTCCGACCTGTGACTGACTCTATCCAACTCTCTTATCATCATCATCCCTTTTTACAACCATAACAATACAACACAAACTAAATCCACTACACTTTTTTTTCTCTCTCTCTCTCTCTCACTCACTCTCTGCCTCTCCTTCATTCATCCTCTCATTCAACATAACGTCCGTTCACTCGCCTTATAATCTCCCTTTATTTACTTCTTACTTCCTTCTTACCTCCTCTCTCTCTCTCAATCCGCTGTATTGTACATACAAACATATTTAGGAACATATTTGTATAAGCAACATTTTGCTCTGCATAAAAGTGCTTTAAGTTAGGAAAAAATATTAGAATTTAGCGGATTCATAGACTCTACAATATAACCTAGAGATCATTAAATAATGTGTGTATTAATTTGTAGCTGCATACGTTGTCAATTACATCTCTCAACTTCCGATCAAGAGCTCCATCGTCTTTGTTGATGGTAATGACTCAGTTCATCATTTGGGTATTCAAAAAAGTACGAT
>JAQFXU010002769.1:0-19061 GCA_034693705.1 Spatulosminthurus flaviceps
CAAAGGTAGGGAAAGTTTCAACAGAGCTGGTTTTGTTATTGAGACTGAAAGGATGATAAAATAGTTGAAATTGTCGTAGAAAGAAGAAGAAAGAAATAAGGGGAGAGACCTTGAAGAGAAAATTCTTGGCCAAATCAAATTTCCCTTGAAATCCAATTACAGGGAAGTAATTCACAAGTTATGTTAGGGATGCTGGAAATTTCTTGGTACTTGAACAGGAACGAGGATGATGTATGGTGTGATTGGAAAAGATAGAGTTGATACAAGATACGAGAATAAAACTTGCTAGACAACTCATCCCATTGTCAATTTATTTACACCTGAGCGGGTTTCAAACTGACAAGGAACAACAACAGTTGAATGTCTTTCTCCATTCTCAAGTATTTTTTTCATGTAACAACATCTTACGCCCTGAGCCTTATTTTCTCTCGTCCGTCTCTGCTCTGCTTTACACTTTTTCTACAAATTTATAAACCCGCTTGTGTACATACATTTCTTTAGCTTCTGCTATTGGCTAGTTTACACCCTTACGAAAGCTATTTTTTCAAATAAATCTAGAATGACGGGATGATACGTAGAAATGTACAGCATTCCAGCTTTTTACAATCATCTGTATGTAATGACACACGTACACTAACGTCTGTAACTTCCAACTATATAAATTTAATACGCGAACGTAAATATAGTTATGATGCCTCATCATGCTTCAATGCCGTCCTATATAGCAGCTATAGCTACGTCACATGTAGCTATAACCATTGAAAGTGAGAAAAGTCAATTGCAGGAGAAAATTGGTAGGAAACGCCCTTACAAGGATTTTAGTACATGTTTGGAAGGAAGTTACAAGTGAAAATGTCATACATATATGAAAGGAATAGAAAGGGCAAAATGTAATTCCCTTCGATTCTTTTCTGATAGGATTTGATGCCTTCATCTGCTGTCTGCTTTTTCCAAGTAAATAACATTTGAAAACTCGACGAGAGACAGAGACAGACAGACATGTATGACCAACTCATCTTCTTCCTCTGTCCTCTACAAAGACATTTTTTCTGGGTGATGCTGACTTTCTCCGAGCTTTCCCTATAATTCTTCCTTCCACTCTCTAACTTTCTCTAACGTGACTTTTTTCCATGTATATGAACAAGTTAAATTTTCAACCTTCGATTAAGCTATAAATCCAAGGGAATGTATTTTTTTGTTATATAACATCCATGCATTTTTCTCCCTCTCCTTTTGACTTTCACTCCGCTGTCTATCCTTTCTCTTCATTTTTTACCACTTGACCCGAATATAAAAGAATGGACTTGAAACTGAATAGCATTTGAAGAGGAGTTGAAGAGAGGAAAAAGGAGTGTATGCTTTTCTGGGTTAACATGGTCAATTCAAGTGGTTACATTCGACGTTATAGTACTATACTGTAGGATATAGTCGGAGCTCATTTCCTCGTTAGTTTTTTTATAACGCCACGAACCTTGGTCTCCTTGAACAACTGACTCCGGGGTGGAAGTTACGTGGGTGCACGTATATAAAAGGGCGTAATTTTAAGAGAAAGTATGTGGAGAAAGTACTAGAACTTGTGAAAGAGAGAGAGAGAGACTGGACCTGAGAAGGGCAAGTTAGTGAAGATCTGTATGAGGACTGTGTATCAGAAAAAGGTGGAGCTTGGATCAACTTTCGCCGACTTTCTCCGCTTCTTAGTAACTCACCAGGGACGGGAATGTTGCTGAAGGAAATGAGGGAGGACAGTTTTTAGGAGAGAGAAAAAAAGTGAAAAGTCTGTCTTCTCTTTTATGTTATCAACGTTTTTAGACTCAACTGTAAGAGAAATCAGAAAAGTACTTGGGATACTCAAGTACACTGGACTTTTGTGAGATAGTTAAATACAAAATAAAACTCACATCACACTTTCTCCCTCAAACGCAACATGACGCTTGGGCTCATTTCCAAACTAACTTCATTTTAATGTGGAGCTATTTATAATTTGACAAAAGTCTTGCTGTCTCGTTTTCGTTCCTCTTTTTTCTTTCTCTCTCTCTCATTTCCTTTACTCCCTTATATTCATCAAATCTTTCCACGCTCTTGAGTTTTATTCCTAACCATGTTTTTATAATGACCATTTTATGCTTTGTATGTATTTCTCATCTGGAATTGCTTTGATTACGGCCATGTCCTCCGTAATATTGAGACACCTAAAAGGGAGAGCAGCTAAAATCATCATTGTGTGCCAAAACGATTAGTTAAATAAGCTTTCACCATCAAAAGAGAAAGTATTAGGATTTTTAATTAAATTGGTGGGGAAAGTTAATTTTTCCAGCCTCACTCCCCTTGATTGGAATTTACGCTTTGGTGAGAATCAAATAACAAAATTCATTTAAAAGCTCAGGTCTCTGAGGAAGTTATTTAGGAAAATGCATGTCTAAAATCTAAGCTTTGTAATTTTAGCCTTGTCCCTATGTTATACCCTGGGATATAAAAATACGGGTAATAACATGTTTCGGTTTAATATGGCGGCAAAATTTGAGGCTATCAAAAAATCCCCTTAATTTAGCAAATACCATTGGACGTGTATTACATGTGAGGGAAGAAAACTCCATAATTCCTGACTTGCGTGCTCTACTTTCTCTCATGCTCGCAGCCGTAAATATGCACGTAAAAAATTTATTCATCTGTAAAAACATACAAGAACGGTAGGAAAAATCCTGGGGCTCATATACATTCGCATAGGATCATTATATAATTATTATACATATGTACATAGATATTAAGATACAGCTCTATGGCTGGGATTTGAAAGTCTTTCCTTTCTATGGGAAAATCTAGGTAATTCGAGATTGGTTATAATAATAATAAGTGAGGGTAAATGTAGGGAAACGCAAAAGGTCCATTATCATCATCATCGGTAATATTTACCAATGTAGTTCAGGAGGTCTGATAATAGTGGAAAGTGCCGGGTTGTCGGGAGGTGGATATTTTACTCTGGAACGAAATTTCCATCCCACATGTGCTCTACATATGCTTTTGTCTGAATAATGTAACATATACAATCCATGTAAAAGATTCTATCTATAGAACCTACACATTGCTTCTTTTATATCTACGTTAACATAGAAAATCCTAGTATTTCTTCTCCAACCCGCTCCAACTGGACGGACTAGAGAGAGAGACACACACACATACACACTCAGAGTATAAAGTGCAAGAGAGAAAGAGAGGAAAATCAAGGGAACAGCAAGTGAGTCAAAGAAGCTGTAATAATATTAGACCAATTTAGCATTTTTCCTCAAGTAAATTCCATCTCTTCAATATTATATGAACGAAGCTGTACAAGTTAAATTTTGATGAGCTATACAGTCCCCCTGGTGAATCATAAGTGGGTGTTCATAAATTAAATATATCTAGAGAACTCGTTGCGTAGAAAAGTTACACATAAGGAAAATGAGGAACATTCGCTGGGAAAGTGGGCACATGACAGTTTTACCATAATATCCTCCAGGCTATGTGTCTTGTATCAGAAGATATCTTCATATATTCCCTCAGGTATAGGAGTATCTTCTCATGTACGTACATATTATGTGTACATAGAAAATGAAGACGTTCCTTCAAGTAACACTTGAATTTGAGCTTCCACGGATTTCAAAGACTTTGTAAAAGTCGTGGAGAAAAAGACTCATTTCAATTCTAATTGCGTACAGGTCATACTCAGTGGGTGACAGACGAACCGAGAATAGGAAAACGGATTGCAGAGGGAAAAGAGGAGGAAATATCTTGAAGTTACAACTCTGGTGAAAGAAAAAAAACCCGTGGAAATGAAAACTATGGTGTGGAGATGTACACATGGATGTAGAAGCTACGTGAATAGGTGGTTTTTCCAAAAAAAAAGGAAATGACATTTTCGCTTTTTTACCACACCACGGAGAAATTTCCATTAAGTCTCTGTATGCATAGAGGTCTACGTATTAACTTTGGAGAAAGTTTTTCAACATAGCTTTCTCCACTCAATCGTATATATATTTATACAACCTCAAGTTTATATGTAATCCATCGGAAATTAATATGAAAATTCATATAGCTATGGGTCCTATGGAAACCAATTAATAGATGTGATCATTAGAAAAAATAAGTTATTAACTTTTGACTGAGGTGGAACTCATTTTAGATTTTCCACTTTCTCCGTATACGTAGCTATGGCTGGGGTAGCTCTTCAATTACTTGTGTTTCTAGGTAAAATCTTTCTTAACAAAAGTAAATATGCATATTATGCAGAGGTAGATACGTGAAATCAAATAATTTCGTAATGAGATTTCGTGTAAGCAATTTCATATTTGCTTCCCATGAATATTTTATTTTTAAGAGAGGAATTCTGTGGGAATTTGCTTTTTCCTAGGGAAAGTCCCACAACTTGTTTTAACAGGTAGAAAATTTGGTTTAATTTTCCCTGGAAATTGTCTTTGCAAATTTTAGTGTCATTTAATTTCCTAATGCAGAGTTATATTCGGGGATTGCTATTTTAGAAGAAATTTTAATATATCAGTGAATCCATAAAAATATGAATTATTTTTAATGGTAATTTACGAGGGAGTGTAATAATGATTGCTGAATCATAGGAAAATTGTCTACGTGCACTTGTATTTAACGTGTGATTGCATGAGTAGGTTGTGGGAAGGATTAAAAATGTAGGGACAATCTGTAGATAATTAGGATTTGGCCTTCAAACTGAGAGAGAAACGTGGAGTTTGGTTACAAGCCCTCAAGTAATATTTCTATGGATGGAACTCAAATGATCAGAATTGATGGATCAAGGGAGCGTACATAGGAAGAAGACAAATTGTAGGGAATTCACTGGAGATAGATAAATAAATGGATTGGAACCGACTCAAAGGCAGGGAGAAAATAGAAGGAGGATTTAGTAGAGCAAGAAGGAGAAATAGTATTAACAAGTCCCGAGCAAAGAACAACTCTTGACTCGAGACGGCTTCCAGGTTTAATTCCTAATTTCTCCTCTCCTATAGAAGGTTTTCTTTAATGGAACGTGAACTTTTGGGAATGAGTCTACGTTCCTTCCCTATTAAATGAGTACATGCTGTTCTCCTCCAGCTTTTTAGCCTTAAACTTCCTCTGAGTTCCCTTGATTGAAGTCAGCATGGAAGCGGGGAGAGACAGAGATTGGAAATAATCCGGGAACATATTCTATAGGGAAAATAAGTGTGATTTCTCTTCCCTCTCAAACTTTGTGGTTACTAAAGCGGAGCCGCCACAATTTACAGGGAATACTATCATTCCTCCACAATTCCCTCTTTGGAGGTAAAATTCTGTATCAAAAAAATATATTTCCCTAAATTCATCCCCCATCGTCTCAAGAGTTCTTTAAAGTCCTTCACAATTTCTGTTAAGACTTGCGCGCTCATCAGAAATGAGTCATATGTTTTTTTCCTATTCCAGCTTCCAGTGTATAGACTCAATAATGTGCTAAAACAATTTTTTGTTGGAATTTCCAAAGTAAGGCATTTTTTCCAATGCAAGGGCGGAATTGAATGGTAGCAAAGCAAATGGAAGCCGTACTCTAGCCAATGTTTCCTTGACATAAACCCTAAAGAGGCTGAGTAGCTATAGGAAAAGTTAGAAATTCAGTATGTAAATTTCTTATTATGCAAGTCATTTGCCAATGTAATGACACACATAACATTTTCTCCCATGACTTTCAATCCTTTTCTGACAGCTAAATTCTACACGCTACAATTCCTTTATGCATATATTTCTCTATAGGTGAAATGTTTCAGCTTATTGACTCACATTATATTTACAAACTCTATCACAATCATACTTTCCACTATTATGTAGCCATCTCTGCATATACTTTCGAGCTAATAACTCTATAACTGTAGATATCACTTATATGTAATAAAGTTTCGATTTTTTTTCAAACATACCGCCAAAAATCTGGGACATTATTTTTATCCAGTAAATTAAGACTGGCAAATGTAATATGATGTAAAAAGTGCCTTCGTAACAATATGTGCCATACACAAACAAGTCCTCACACATTACCACAATAAGCTTGCAAAATTTATCCATGCAATTATTTTCTAGAGCAAGGAAAAAATGTTAGACTCAGCTTAAAAGTGTCACTACTGACCAGCTTCCTTCAATTTATATGCCTTCAATATACATGGAAAAATGTACAAATTCTGCTAATTTCCACAAAAAAATGTATACTATAAAAATATTAGCGGTGCGCTGTAGAAGATAATTTTTTGAGCGCTTCACATAAAATTGTGGAATTCTTTTTAAATGATTTTGTGATTATGTTTTCCACATTTTAAATTACAAATAAATAGTATTTAGTGACCTTTTTCATAGACTTTATACCCTCTATAATTTGCAAGTATACATTGGTCTAGACGAAACTGGGACTAATTATAACTCTGTTGATTTTAGCGTGAGAAACCATTTCTAAAGGTATGTTTTCAAAGAAGGGTGAGTTTTTCTCTCTAATAAAAGTAAGAGAGAGAAAAAATGGAAGTGAAAAAAAACATTTGAAACTTACCTTCTTGTGAAAGAGAGAAGACAAGGAAAATAGTTTTTTCCCTTCCTTGAGAAGAGTCACAAGAGACCTGAGGACTGACAAGAGTAAATGGGTTTAAAGAGTTAGGAAAAAAACATTCACTATGGCACTTTAGTTTGAATGGGGCCTGGAAGAGAGAATTTTCCTCAAGTATATAGATAGGAATTATTTGTATTTTTTTCTCTTTCTTCCCCGCCTCTTCTTCTTCTTCCCCTACTATACAAGTAAAGCAGTTGAGGGGCACAGTTCTACGAAACCCGTAACAATAGAATTGTGTATAGGATCCGGCTGATATAATAGTGAACGAAGGGGAAATCGAAGTTAGAGTAAATATTAACTTTATCGATACAGAGAGCTCCCGATAAGGGAATTTCACATTAGTATGGATCTATACGAGTTAGACAAATACAATTTGACATTGAAGAAAGTCCTCGTCATCACTGATGGAAAAAAAGAGCATGTGAGTGTGTAGATAACTATATTTTCCCTATATGTATAGTTTCAAGAAGACGTCCTCTCCGTTGAGATGTGTAAAGATCACAAATAGGAGATTGAATGTTGACAGAGTGAAGTGGAGCGATGAATCAATGCCTGATTGGTCCAATGATTTTCTTCCCAACTTTTCTTTTTTTTCTCTCACTCTTCCTTCTTCTTCTTTCTTTCTCTGTCTAAATGTCCCAGGCTCTCTTTCTCTTTTCTTAAATAGCACTTCTCTCAGCAAAAATAATAGTATTGGACAATTGAGTGCACATGTCGTCACAAAGAGAGAGAGTAGAGAGAGTCAGAGGGAGAGAGAAAAAAACAAAAGGAGAATTGTCACTTCACATTAGTTTTAATCAATCTCTCAATTTCAAGTCACTTGTGTCCTTTCACTAATAAACGAGATTTCGTTAGTTTAGTTCGTCACCTTGATTCTTCCAGATGTTAGCTTGATGCTCCTTCCTTTTCCTTACTAACTTACTTAAAGTTATAGCGTCGTAAGAAAATCCAGCTTTCACTTGTATTTCTTCTGTTCAAAGGTCTGTCTAGAGACACGGTTTAATGTAACAATTAGTAAAATCCGAGGATTTTTTAAAATTTGAATTCCAATTATTATTAATTAATTGCGAATCAACGCAAAACGGAGGAACTGTTAATTTCACTAGAGCTACTGCTCATAGAAATGAATTTAAATTTGTTTTTCTTATTTTTGGATGGATGAATTTAATTATTGTTTTTTTTTAATTTTTTTCTCAACTCTGGATAGGAAATGTTTTTAAATTTGAATGAATGGCGGCTTTGGTGAGAAAACAATAGTGAAGATATTGTCCAAGGTGGGAGTAGGAGTTTGTCCTGGCGGTAGAGTCTGAGAGCAGTTGGAGGAGCAGGAGGAGATGAACAGAGTCCACCGGGCCATGTCACAACTCACGGTTGCTCCAAAGATAATGAAGCTATTTTTGCTCACCGGGTAAAAAGGAGCTCCTCCTCAAAATCAAATGTTAAAATTAGAGCAGTAACACACATAGAGCCCAATATATGTAGATAATATAGGGAATTCATCTATACACACATATTCATACGTAGTATAGGAAAACACTATACAAACCCAGACAAGAATAGGTGAATTCAGAGCAGGGAAGCCTTGCCAAGTGTAGGGAATTCTCCTTGATCAACTATGCCTATAGATTTACATATGATTTTTTTCTCTCTCTCTCACTCTCTTTCTCTCTTTACTCTTACTCTTTCCCTCACTCACTTAAACTTGATATTTATATTTACATGTATTTACATAAACTCCGAGTATATTCCGCCTTTTACAACCATCATTACTACATGACGTGTAAAAGTTTGGGGCTCACATATGCTAAGCACCGCTACATATAATTCTCTACTTTTTTTCTCTCTCTCTCTTTCACTATACTTTTTTTATGTACTATTCTTAGGAGCATTTTATATGGGAGCTATCTCTATTGTATAGGAATATATAGCAGGTATTTAAAAAAAATTAGTCTGACATTTGGAGACAGACGTACACACACACACACAAGTAAAAAGAATAAAAAAGAAGTAGAGAAGGAGGAGGAGGAGGAGGAGGAGGAGATGGAAGAAAGAAATACAAGTTGTTTGAAACTCAATGGAAGCGTAACTCTGTTAAGAGTAAATGTTCATCAAGTAGCTTAGTTTTGAGGAATTGGACATATCTACAACTTTGTCATATGTAATGTCATGTGACGTGGATTTTGCTTTTGTTTTGTAGGAGCTTTCAATGTCTCTCTCTATACATTGTAAGGTGAGTTTTTTTCATGGGTGTGTATAAAGGGAAGGAAATGTTAGGGAGTATTGGTTAGAGAGAGAGAGAGAGAGAGTAGTGAATTTCTAGCTCTCCTACTGTTTTCTGCAACGACGGCTCCTATTTTCCCAAAGTCACATACACATAGAATTGCAACGTAGCCAAGGACTCTAGTCAAATCAGCCTTGCTGTAATACATGATGGAATCTCCATTTCAATTGCAAATGCCTCGTCCTTTGGAATCAATATGAGGAATTGAGTTTACTAACAAGTGCTATTTACTATTCTACATAGGACCAAATATGCATATTAATTGTATTACGACTGTAGTGGTGCGTGAAGAGGATTTTATCGCTCGGTATAGGATTTTTACCATATTCTCACGACTATATTACTGGTGATAGGCACGAATAAAGCTATGGTTCCCTATTATTCATGTGCAGCCATGCCTCCCTCTATCTTTACTATATGATCAATGTTAGGGAAAATTTTTCAAATTATTTCTCAAACTTTGCTTTATTTGCAATTATCTCGCTAGTTGTTCTCAATGCCAACTAAATGTGACTTATTTTCCTTTGCAAATGCTATTTAGCTATTACAGTGACTAATTTAAGTGAAGAAGAATAGAAATGTTTTTTGGAAGAAAAACCATTGATTTTGTATGACAAAATTTGGAGGATAAAATGGTGCATAAAAGTTGGAGTTGGAGGATTAGGAATTCAATTGCATTGGTTAGTTTGAATGTGAATATAAAATAGTGTCGTAGAGACTGGCCAGAGTGAATGAGGCTTAGGCTTGGGATATGTTCACATGTTTTTGAGCACACATGAGTCCTATGTATGTTTATGTGTTTAGGTTTAGAGGCAGGAGAGAGAGAGAGAGTTGGAGTGTTTAAGAAGCAGTGCCTATATAATGCTAACATGACGTTGCCTTTTGTCTAATAACTTTCAACACTTTACACATGCGAGGTGTTGTAGTCATACGGAGCCGAGTATAGTTTACGTACATCGTTATTTAGACATAGGTTGGAAAAACTTTTGTCTTTAAAGAAATAAACGGACAAAATATGTGAGAATCTAGGTATATGTAAAAGGTAATAGGGCTATTTAGTATAGGAGAGAGAGAGAGAGAGAGAGGAAAGGGGGAAAAGGGAGGGTAGAGACAAGTGAGAGAAGAGCAGTGTTTTAATACATTCTAGGCCTGTTTGTACAGGCGAAATTGAAAAGATAGAGAGACACTGACTTGTGTGTATGTGTGTGTAGGGAGACAAGGCCGAACAATATTTGGCACAGAGGAGTACCGTCACAGCCCTAATAAGGTTTCACAGCTAAATCTAAATCTGGTCTTTGGTGTCACAAACTCGGGCCAACATTTTGCCAGCCCCTTCCATTCCAACAACTTCTTGCGGTCTCACTTCTTTTTCCCTCTCTCTCTCTCTCATTCTCGGTACACTAAAACCCGTATGTGATTTTGCACTTGTACACAGACACACACACACACACACGTCTATACGTAGGATTTTTTCCCTTTGCTCAAAAGAAATAGAGACATGTGTGTAATTCCATAAATATGTATCCTTACATTTGTAACTCGGCAAATGCAATCATATGTCCTCTAATTAAATATTTTTTCTCATGTAAGAGCCCCCACATTCTACTTCCAAATAAATAATGTCCCCTGCAACATTCTTTCCCTAACTCTCCCTTCCTTTTTTCTCTCACTCATAGATACATAGTACAGACCTATACTACTTATTATTATTTGGTGAAGCCATTGTTCCGTATTAGAAACGATAACGAGCCAAATTGTTTTACAAGGCTAAATCTCTCTGTTTATTTCATGGAAGCTTTTAAATTGCTACAGCACTATAGCCAAATAATTGGCCAATATTCACTTCACCGTGACATATAGTAATTATTCTACCTATCGTAATTATAATAGTAATTATTATGGATCAACATTTACACGTATTGACAAGTTGCCACGAAGAAAATCTTCTCAATTATATTTTACCACCATTTTTCAACAATATCTCCCTCTAACATTTTACAGGTGAAATTTAACAGTTCATAATAAATTTCCGAGAAAATGTATTGAAGAATTTAAAAATATTTTCTCGCTAGAAATATTTTCGCATTTAGATAATATTTTTAACTATGGAGGAATTTGTAGTAACAAATTACTGGCGTATACAAAATCACGCCTAAGCTAAAATCGTTTCACCTAAAATCCAACAGCCTTCTTTGCATTTAAAAATATACGCGAAATTGAAGCCTCATTGAAAGTAATCAAAGAGAGAGAAAGTCACAAAAGGAACAAACTATTGAACTGGAGGTTTTACAAGCGAACCCGCAGATTTTTTCAGATTTTAAGTATCTAGTGAAAAAAGTCAATGAGAAAACTTACTTTTGCATTTGTGAGATCCAAAGATGCTGGAAATGATTATGGTCACACCCGGAAAATAATGAGCCCATGTGGTGATGGTGTGGAGTTGAGAGGAAAAAAGAAAGGAGAAAGAAAGGGCAGAGAATGTAAGAAAATAGTGGAGGAGTGGAAAAAAGGTTGAGGATGAGATTTAAGGAATAATTTTAAGTTGTAAAAGTTGTAGGAGTTGTGGTAGTAGTTGTTGTTGTTTTGTAGGATGGTATGTAGTTTGTGTATCACTGGGAAAGGTACTTTTCACTATGACTGTAAAGCCTCCTCGTCAACCACCAACTACCACACTTTCTCCAAGAGTGCATGAATTGGAAATGCTGGGGCAGGAGGGAGTAAGGCCACATGAGTCTCTCCTTTTTTCCTTCTGCTTTTCCTCTCTCTCTCTCCCTCTCTCTTTCTCTTTACTGCATAGTTTCCAACTACTGGAAAAAGGAGTGGCGCAAAAGCTATGAAACTTTCGACTTTCTTCTACATGTACAAATACATCCAGCTCTCAGCGTACAATTACATTCTATGTAATGTTCTCCTTTGAGAAATATATGTAACTGGAATCTTTCACTTTCTTTTGCCTCTCTAACAAAATATTCTAATTCTGGCATTGTCTGTCTCCAATGTAGGACCGCTCACTTCCTCCATCATTTTACTGTTTTCCTCCCTATCTGTCACTATATAGCCTGAGAACAAACGTATGAAAAAATAGTAAAAAGATTTTTTTCCAAAAAATTGTCCTCTTTTCAGGGCTCCATGAAAATGTCAAAATTGAGAAAAATTTAATAATTGCATTCCCCACTTATTTTTTTTGTTGAGCCTAGAGTAATTTGGTTTAGAAAAAAGAATCAAGATTTTATCATGAATGTTTCCATACATTTTGGCTTGGATGTGACACAGCATATTTTTACATGGCTGTGTATGCAATTCTACAGATTATGGGGCGTGCATATGTAAGCGTATACATATAAATTTGCAGTATATTGTAAAAAGCTTTCTTTTTCATGCAAAAAAGTGAGTTTAGGGATGAAGGGATTTTCTGTTATGATAGTTTGTTATAATAACAATTGTTGTAATATTTCCTTAGGGAAGTTTTCTCCAATTTTAAACAGCAAAATTCAAAAGATTGAGAAGAGGAGGAAGAGAAGAAAATAGAGGAGAAATCAACCTGCCTGGAGGGAAAGAATCATTAAATAGCATGGATTCATCAATGGATTGTATTCAGGGACAGACACACAAACAAGTACACAGATTTCTCATGTAAAGATATGAGGATGAGATCCGCGTGAGAAGCTCTTTGGGTGAAAACAACACATTCACTTAAATTCCATTGCCCTACATGTTCTGGAAATGGGGGGGGGGGGAATGTATGAGGAATACATACATGGAAAACATATCAACCTGTTTAAGTATTTACTCGGGAAGATTGTCAGTTTTGTAGTACAAAAGGGAAGCTGTAGACGGAAATCCAAGGAGTTTTTACCACATGAAACATATCAGTTCTTATGAGGATCCACACCCTCTCCCTATACATACACATACAAACATTTATTATACATTTCAGGACAAAGAGAGATACAGCACGGCTCAAAATACTACTACTATGCAGATATGGACACACATAGTTACGACCCAATAGAAAATCCTCGAGCATTCTCATACGAAACTCCCTGCGACACAAACATAAACTTGTGTTCAACTTCAAACTGCACATAAGAAAAGTAAAACAGAGCTTGCATACCAACCCTTTACTTTCCCTTCCAAGTACTACACAAACACGTCCTATTTTCAGTTATTATGGAGACGGAGACAACAAAATCCAGAACCATGAACATGGAAATAACCGCATGTCTACTGTACCATGCACATGCAATAGGTACATGTACAAATGGACAAACGAGTTTTTATACTACGACTTTCTCCTCATAAGACTTTCTTCTATTGTTCTCCCTTCTTGTGGCTACAAATTCATCTTTATTAGGATTTCTCTGGTGCGTGAACCACATTCTTTCATTTTACATGTTTTCCCCTTTTTTTGCATAATGTTCCAGCTTATATTCAAGTCACGCACAAATTCACGTGGATCCTTCAGATCAATTTAGGTGCTCAAAGGAAATTGAGAATCTGAATTATTTTGTTTGTCAAAAAAATTGTTACTTTTTCCATTTATTGTCGAAGTGGAGAACGCTCCACTTTTCTCTGCACTTTCTCCGTAGTTTCTCATACGTTCTCCATACTTTCTCTATAGTGTCTCCATGAAAATTAAAGTAAGGAGAAAGTAAGAAAAATTAGGAACCACTGAAGTAATGCCCGTGTGTATTGGATTATTTCAATGAAGCCACCCATTCATTCGAGGAGGAAGCAAGTTTACGTAAGGGAATCTAAAAGCATGCGTGAACTCTGCTGACCAACAATTTATCACTAGGGAGAGGAATCAGTCAATAGTTTGCATGCAGGGCATTCTTTATGTTCAACACATGCCAAAACACTTTCTGTAGGTCTTTATACATAAATAATGTTTCAGTGTAATCCACTTGAATATTTATCCATCCTTTAGTAAGCATGTGCAATTGATGTGGTTCGTCAAAATGACCTGTTTTACAATGCAATTTGCAAACACTTTCATAACAATTCTTTGTGCATTTGTCAGTTAAGGGTAGTTGGGAGTTTCCTTTTGAATTCCGCCTCTATTGTAAACACCAAATTCAAAGAAAGGTCAGAACAATTTTACAAGAGCTTCCGAACTGAGAACACCATGAATGAAATATACAATTGTAATGCGAATGAGTGACGGTTTCTTTCCATACTGTGGTGAGAATACTGAATGGTGTTTGTGGACAGTACCTACATGTGTTGTTGGGCTTGTAAAGTGGCGTGGTTTGTATTCTTGACTATTGGGTTTATACTCTATAATACACTTAATATGCTATGGCAAAATATTACTATTTAAACGCTATTTAGACGCCCTGTTTACTTTTTGGTGGCAAAACTGCCTACAAAATTACCTACACCATTATCTTGTAAAATACTCAATTTATTAATTATTAAAGTCATTTACTACTTCCTTTACAAAACATTTACTGACCTTCGTTAATTTTTCATCCCCTATGTTTTCCTTCTACTGTAAAGGAAGAGCAATGCTCAATTTATTTATGTAAACAATGTAATACAACTTTCACTATCCTCACTTTCACAATTTTTAAAGGTTGAATTTAATTATTTCATTTCAGTAACGTATATTGACAATAAGATATAACACCTGGAAAAATAGGAGTAACAAAATACATGATCCGCTTGTATATATATTTTTAAATATTCCCTCTTTGTTTTTGTGAAATATTAGAGACAACAGGATTTTATGTAAATAACCTGTAAACAAACCCGTCATCCGAACTCAAGTGCCATGTTGGTCCTGTCATGAAAATTGAAATCTCTCCATTTACAGCGCTGACAAATAGCACTGACTAAGGGATGGAATTTCCCATGCAATGAGGATAAGCTAATTTATTCGTAAAATATTTGCCTAGGCTCTTTATTGAAAGCTGCAAGACCACCTGCAGAGGGATAAAAGGTGTGAAAGGATAGAGCTGCTTACTACTTTTAGAGTGAGAAAAAGAGAGATAGAAAGTGACAGCATTTCATTTCTCCAAGAGGGAAATCCATTGCCACACTGTACAGGTTAAATATCTGCTCTATTGTATGTAGTTGGGAACAATGCAGTGGATTTCAATGTAGGGAGTAGGGACGTATTTGTATGAAGAAGAATGTCAGTTCATAGGATTATGAAGGCTAGCCATGCCAAAACTTGTTTACAACTTGTATGATTTGACGCACTCAAATGCTAATGGGTAGACAGAGAAAGAGTTCTATGATATTTCCTATACACACGGAAAGTAATATTTCCCATCATTTCCTTCGCATTTAAGTATCTACATTTTTTGACAGTGGAAGAGATTATACAATGTACATAAATGGAACCAACCAATGCCAGCACTTTTTTTCCTACGTGCTTTTTTCATTCCTCTTCATACTATTCCTCCCCATTGCCAACAATCATTCAGTCAATTCCTTGGAATTTTTTTCCTCGGACGGAATTATTGGAGACCATGCACTGTCACCCGGAGGAGCGGCTCCAATCCTTCATACTATATGAGATAATAATACTATCAGTTGCAATTACTACTACCACTATCGTACTTACTGCTCCATTTCCCACTCACAATAAATATCCAATTTCTATCTTAACGTACATTTTTGGACGCTGTACAAGTTAATCAATAAAGCGGAATCGACTACCTTATAAAATTGGATTCTTGCCCCATTTCTTTCTTTTTTTCTTCTCTCTCTCTCTCTCTCTTTCCTTGTCTCTCCATATCTTGTTATTCATGGCATGTGAGTGAATTCTAAAAGTCCGTTTTTATCATTACTACCCCGTGCTAAATGCGTAAATGAGAGATTAGACTTTCTCCGTTGCTTTCTCTCCCATTTAAAAGGATATCGTTTTGTCAAGTAATAAAAACCTCAATCAATTCCAGCTTATTCAATAGGTAACGTTCAACTCTCTATTTACATATTCCAAAAACCTTTACACAGGGAAATATAGCTCCATGGAGTAAGTTTTTCTTTCTATCATATTTGATGAGGTGATGAGCCACGCGCTATTTCTAAATTTATAGCCCAATGGAATAATATTGGTCGAGCTAAAAAATAATTTGGAATTCAATTTACAAGTAAATGTAGTCATAAACGCTCTATTATTTCCATACCCATGGTGTATTTATCATCAATAAATTATTAGACATCTGCACTATTGCCGTCCTTTATGTACACCATAATATCTAACGTTATTTTTGTATGTCCACAAAATTCCCAAGTGTTTATTTCCACTGCGTGCTACTACTACCTCCATTTATTCTTAATAATTTCTCCCATTTTTATAAAAATACAAAAGGTCATAGAAAAGGGGACCGTAGGGTAACAGAGGATTTCTAACGTTAGATATATCATAATAACCGTGTACATTTTGTGTCCGTATAGGAACGATTAAGTAAATCCAAGAAATCTGGCTTAGAGTTTTTTACAACGAATTCTCGCTAATTGGAGTCTTTTGATCCAACAAATTACCCGCAGGACCTTTGACATTCTCCAATTATTAGCACGTTTTCTCATACAGGACAAAAGTCTGCAATCAGAAAAACATGTTTTCGCACTTGTAACCACAGATTTCTAAAATTATAGCCTTAAAAAGATTCGTTCCTATGGTGTAAAAGGTTACATATACATTCATAGAATGCTATCTAGAATCCAATGAGGAAAAGAAGCATGATTTCAATAAAAGTCAAAAGCCAAGTTGGTGAGATAATCACGTAACATTATTTTTATCTGTCTTTAACCAATATCCCAGACTAAAGCCTTAGGTTAATCCGAAATAGGTTTTCCTTTCAGTACGTACACTCAATCACACATATATATTACCTTCCTCTTTTATATGAGACTATCATCAATTGCACATATGTTCGGGGTTTCTGGCTTTTCTCTATAAAATCCTCAGCTATCAAAATCTACGGGGGAGATCATCATAGAGAAACTTTGCTCAAATCTCTTGCTCTCTCTTGCTCGTCTGGTAAAACAAGGTAATCATGGATCTCCCGGGGAATGGAATGTCCGAAGTGAAAGTTCAGCCTCCGCATGTTCTTTCACTTTTGCTGCTCTTCAAATAAAGGGGAAAAACTAATTTTTATGTGACACTTTCCTCAATGCAATTCCATTAGGAGCGGGATATTTGGATTTTCCTGGATAATTTGCCTTAATTGTTGTAGATTTGAAATTTTTGAAAGGATACAAAACACTATTTTTGACTTGAATGCTCAACTTTCAAAAGTTTAACACTACTGAAGATTACAAAGGAGGAGGGAAGTTACGTGAAAGGAGAAAGTTTTGGGTGAGAATTTCTCCAAGTCATGGTTTGTAAGATCTCACGCATGATGACACACGTAGTTTGTATGCTAAGTAAATCTGTATTTTCCAGAGCCGTGTAAGTTAATAAAGCGGATTGGATTTTGTTTCGCCGCGTTGAAGAGAAACAGAGAGAGAGAGAGAGATTCATTTTGAATTAAGACGACAAAATCGAGGTACACGTCGAATTAAGGTCGTATATAAATTTCTCTGGGAGGAACTTTCACTTGGAACAAGTCATCATTGAGAGAAAGTTATTTGTATGTAGAGAGAACCATATAATAAATAAGGATAAATATGATCTGGTCTTTAGAAGATGAGAAAAAATCCCAGTTCCTTTTAGTCATTCAAGTTTTACCCAATAAATTCCTTAATATTTGTCCCTGTTCGAGTTTCATCATCCTGATGGATTTCTCTTGTGCTCATTTTTTTATCTCTAGAAAAAAGTCGGAGAAAGTGGAAGGATAAAGAAATTGAAAAAAAATCATTTTACAAGGTTTCAATTTCAACCATTTCCATGAGAATCTTATCTTGCCAAAGCGGCTTTCCTCATCTCACTTTTCCGAAAACTAGGGGTGTAATCCTAGAGAAAAAGGGAAATGGTCCATGGCTTTTACTAGCTTGGGACCATTTCAATTTGAAGATAAAGCAGAAATTACAAGTAGGGAACAAGTATAAGTATAAAAAATGTGGTCCATATATTCATTGAAAAAGGTCATGTTCCCTTGTGCTGGGTTCCATATATTGAGGTCAACGGAGCATTAAAGAAAGTGGAGGAGTTGGTAGAGGGACTGAATAGGAACGGGTGAATACGACCCCAAAGAGCAATCATCAAAGAAGTTGTAACCCTAGAGAGGGGCAAATGAAGGCTCATCCTTCGTTTACTTTCACAATCTCTAAAATTAACCTCGTAACTGCACATGAAATGGAGCTATTTCCTTTGCTTACTTCTTCAAAATAAATTAAAGTCACTTTTCCCTTCCGTCCGCTCCTAACTATGACGGAAATACATAAATATCAGTAAAGGTGACGGTTTTGTGGTTCTGCATACTATCAACGTGCACAACTCCCGACGCAGCCATCTTCAGCAGAAATGTTGACGTCTCTGTATGTTATTGCTCAATCTATCCACTCAATATTGTTATAGTTCCCCGTACTCCAACGGAGCTATCTCTCCCAAGGATACACCAAATATGTCTATGTATAAAGGCATATAATTAAATAAAGGAGTTAATAGGCGGATGTTTCGAGGGAGAGCCTAACACCAAATATGTATGAAACTATTTCAGCAATGGCTAAGCAATGGTACTCTTTCCCTTCTGAGTTTTTTCTTACTTCACTGGGCAATTATATACTAGAATCCTGTTGATCTCAAACCCGGGGATTATTATATGGACAAGATAGAAGGAACGATCTACACTACAGTGCTAGCCAATCCACACCAGGACTGTGTAGTTTCACGAGAGTGTACTCAATTCTAAGTGTGTTAAGCACTTGTAACTACGGTACTAATGTGTGGAGAGGTGTCAGAATTCCTGATTTTTCTCCCCACATAGGTAAAATAATAGGGAAATAAAACTATAAGGCTGAGACTAACGAGGCTTCATATTGTTCTTGTGTTAAATATACCAAAAAGCTTTTGAGTGAAAGTAGTCTCTTGTGAAAATAAAATCTACTTGTAACTCCAATGATTTTCTTACAAACTCCATGTTCATGTGTTACCTACACTTTGTATAGGGTTTACATGGGAAAAGATGTAGAGAGGCAAACAATCACAACTGTGGGGAGAGAGAGGGTGGCGGGAAAACTAATGAAGATAAAGTCAGTGTGAGGTAAACAAATGCCTTCAAA